>OZ025249.1:17593557-17781892 GCA_964019135.1 Arenicola marina
GCGCCGGGCCGTGGGGGAGGGGCGGGCGCCAGGGCTTAGGGGCCATGCAGATCGCCACCCTTACAGGGGCGGGCGCCGGGCCGTGGGGGCCATGCAGAGCGCCACCCTTACAGGGAAGGGCGCCGGGCCGTGGGGGCCATGCAGATCGCCACCCTTACAGGGGCGGGCGCCGGGCCGTGGGGCCATGCACATCGCCACCCTTACAGGGGCGGGCGCCGGGCCGTGGGGGCCATGCAGATCGCCACCCTTACAGGGGCGGGCGCCGGCCGTGGGGGCCATGCAGATCGCCACCCTTACAGGGGCGGGCGCCGGGCCGTCGGGGCCGATAGGGATCCCCTATATATATATATCACCTATGTATGGACATAACGCGAGGAGTGCCCCCTCCCTTCCACCCGCCCCTCCCTACCGATAGACCCTCACAACCCCGGCATTAATTACTATAACTATGGCGCAAGGTCTATCCTATTCTGCCTCCCCTCCTGCACCCCCCGCGCCCCCCCCCCCCCACCACCGCCCCCTCCCCCCGCCCCCTCCACCCAGGCCTCCTCGTGTCTGTTGTCTTCAAGTTTCCGGCAGACCACGTCTCGTCTGATGTCCTTCCCGTCGCGATGGCGGCCGTCATCATACCCGGCAACTCAACTGTTGATCGATGGCGGGAAACGTTCACTCGGCGCAGTGCGTCCTGTGTCTCCAGAGCGCGTGGGAGGGTGGCAGAAACAGGGCTTCGTCATGTCAACAACTTATCCTGTGTCCCAGTAGGGTTCCCGGGGCGCGGGGAGGGTGGTGGGGGGGGGGGGGGGAGGCGTGTTTCATCCAGTCCCGGGAGGTTTCTTGACTCAGTGTTAGCCACCATGTGGACACGAAAGTGGCCTAAACACAAACATTGACTATCTGTGTCACTCTCTGCCTTTGTACAGGTACGCCAGGGGGCGCGGTGCTTGGGTGGGGGGGTTGCGGAGCGTCCTCTACCGGGAGATTGTCGCTTCATGCGCCACTTCTGTATGGCGACATTATAAACTTGAGCTATAGATTATGTTTAACATTCAATTTGACATTGCATGTCCCAGTAGCAAGGATTACAAAATCAAGGCCACACTATTTCATGTATGTTTTACGATGATAGAAACTGAATGTGCTAGAAACAGAAAATACATGCCTAGATTAGCTGATCTGAGGGTTTCATGGTCTATCTGCAATACGTATGAAGTTACCTGTTCTCGTTAACCGTTCACTGAAATAATGTTATATGTGTCGCACTGATATTGACTTCTACAGCTTTGTTTGTTTCTTTGTTTTCTCTCAACAAAATGTTGGTGCGAAAAATATATTCATGAACCCGTTGAACTAATCTGCTGGTTAAGTTGTTTACCCCCGCGGTGATACAGAACCTGGCAAGGGTTAATTGAGCCTGGCTGCCGTGTATGTAACGTTAGACAAGCGCTATTAGCCACCCCGGTACTGCTATGGTGGACAATTCGATCACCCGGGGACATTACGGACTGTGAGACACAGGGGCGGCCTTTGTCCTTGCCTGCCGTACCTGGCGCCGGGTCGGTAGCCGGGCGTCACCCCCGTACAGAGACTGTGTAAGGGGCACCCCGCCCGACTAATGATATTCCCCCGAGCACCATGGAAGCGGACGTGAGGGAATCCGATCCCTGGGGGTATGTTTGTTAGCCGCCCGGCCTCTCCGTGTGAGTCGCCTGGATATCCGGCAGCTAGGACACGCCCCACCCCCACCCCCACCCCCCTGGCACCCACCCTACTCCATCGAGCATCCCCCCACCCCAACCCCAACCCCACCCACGCTTCCTACGCACCCCGCGTCACCCGTTTATACTTTCTTTACAGCAGACGCACACCTGCATCGGGGGGTGGAAAGGTTGGGGGGCATAGGGTTATTTAGCTTCATGATGATTACATACATTCAATGCGAAATCTTACCTTTAATTCTGGTATCTGGTTCATTTTAGTTGTCAAATGTATGTACCAAGGTCGTTGATCCTATATATATAATACCAATAAAGGTTATTGGTTAGTATTGTAGTATGGTTACTAGTATATTATTTTTTTTATTATTATTATATATATATATTTTTTTTTATTTTTTTTATTTTTATTATTATTTATTTATTTATTTTTTATTAATATTATTATTATTATTAGTGTTATATTGTTTCCCTGATTTCAGATAGCGGAGACCTGACTAAGATCCTGGAACGAGCAGCGCCCTCTCGTGGGTCGAGCGCCGCCGCCAAGGCTAAGAAAGGTGGCGCCACGAAAGGTGGCGCCACGAAAGGCAGGTCCAAGGCGACCGCCAGCGCCCCCAGCGGCAAGTGGGGGAAGTCCGGATTAATGTCCAAGCGCGGCGAGTCCTCCTCGCTAGATGGCGACACTGGGCTGGCGGCGATTGGCGGTCGGGACGTCTCGCTCTTTTTCTTCCGAGCTCTCGGCCGGATCCTCTACTGTAAACGTGAGAACACACAAACAGCCGGGGGAGTTCTCGTGGACCCCGCCAAATCTCGCGTGATTAACGAGTCGTTGGTCGCCTGTCTACTGCAGTAATCGCCTTGGTATTTCCGGTGTCTTCATCACCCGGACTTCACCATCAAGTCAAATCCCCCCATGCTAGTAACAGTCTATCATAATAAATGTATCATAAATGTATCATTGATAAATGTATACATATGATATAGGATTGAAGAGTAAGAGGGTAAGGCTTTGTCACGTGGTTTGATTGATGGATGGGTGGATCAGTAGTTTGGGCCACTTCTGTGCCCACACCGAGATAGCTCCTGGGCCACTGGGATGAATGGGATGTGATCACAAGCCACAGATTTCGATGCCGAGCATGATGGAGGATGGACGCCGAGGTCCCGTCATCTCAGGCTCAGTATGTCACAAGCTTCTCTCGATCATGGCTCAGTGTGTCACAAGCTTCAGTCGAGGCTCAGTGTGTCACAAGCTTCATTCCATCGCGCCTTTGGCTTACTACACCAATTCACTACCGGCCTGCTCACCGCAAAGCCGCGTTCCCACCTACATCACGAAGGGTCGGTTCTCTGTCTGTATCTCTCCCTGTCTCTCCGCCTCTCTCAACCTCTTTCCCTTACCGTCTAGATTACCCCCATCTTGTCCAGTCTCTCCTTCTCTCTTTTACTCCTCTCCTCTACCCTTCTCTCCCGCTTCCTCCTCTCGCATTCTCTTCTCTCCCTCTCTTTCCCTTACCCTCTGGCTTACCCATATCTCGTTCTCTCCCTCTTTCCCTTTTTCTCCTCTCCTCTCTCTTCCTATCCCTCTTCCTCCTCCTTTCCTATTCTCTTCTCTCTCCCTCCCTTTCCCTTACCCTTTAGCTTACCCCACTTACTCTCACCTGCCCTCCCTCTCTCTCTCTCTTTTGCTCTCATCTCCTTTCTCTTTCTCCTCCGTAATCCCTCTCCCTCCCGCTCCCTCCCTTTCTCCCTGTCTGTCCTCTCCATCTCTCTCTCTCTCGTTCTGCCTTACCCTCTATTTCACCCCTGTATCTCTAGCGCCTCAAGAGATACCACCGTTAGAGTGTGTTTACACCTGGTAATAACCAGTGGTGGGAACATAAACAGCGGTAATCATTCACGCGGCGGGGTGGGCCCGCTTTAGCCACTGGTTCCCCGTGTCAATGATCAGGCCGCCCATAGGCTGGGTCCCGCCGTGCACACCGAGTCTAGCCATCTATGATGTATGGAGGCCCCTTACCTGCCAATATCATCGTTATCCAAAGCAAACCCGCCCATCGTCGTGAATCTATTGGCAGCCTTAATATAAGGGGTCTGGAACGGGGACCGGGAACGGAGGAGTGTGCAGTGTCAATTTTTCAGAATTCTAAACGTCGAATGTCGATTTTTCCATGTCGCTTTTTGGCTACTTTCAGTGTTTTTTTTCTTCTAAAATGCCACTATTTATGTCGATGTCGCTTTTTCTGATCATCTCTGTCGGAATTTGGGTCAATGTCGAATGTAGATGTTTCAAATATGCCTGTGTCGCGTGTCGCCAATTTACCGCTTCCAGACCCCTAATATATGAGTGTTAAAACTCCAAAGCCGTACATGACAAGTTGTTCACATATCTAATTAACCACTATTATTTTACTCAAGTCATTGGGCGCATTCTCTGATCTGGTTGCTTTTATAACTTGACCGAAACATAGGCGTTGTCAAATATATCTTCACATTGAAAGCCAACAACGGCATCCAAGCGTTGATGACGTAGTACTCAAGAAGACCACACAGTCCCACCCTCGGAAAACCAGTCTCGCGTGTCATTTATTGCTCACCATACGGTAGTGTAGGATCTAAAGACGTTATTTCCATTTAAAATATTGTAACCTTTTCTCTGCGGTTCATATTGTGTGGGCAGCTTCAAGTGATCAGCTTTGCCAAACCTTTCTGCCAAGCGGCAGCCCCAGTCATGTCACCGTGCACGTCGTGGGGGTGGGGGCGTTATGACAAAGTAGAATTGTATCCCGCAGCAGTCAGTCCTATAACGTCCATGAGCAAAGGCCCGACATTTGGGTCATCGGTACCGACCGAGGGGGGCGATTGTTCATAATGATGTGAGGGATGGTATACATCCCTAGGTATGAAACATGGCTGATAGCATGGCCGCACTCACAGCTTTCGCTGTGTAATCCCCCTTATTTCAACCATGCCCCCGCAACATGGTAGGGCTCCCTCTCCGCTTTGTGCATGGGAGTCGGGGGACGTTATGACAATGTAGACTCACCGTCGCGTCCAGTCCAGCGTCCAGCCTCGGAGGTTGGTTCCAGCCAGAGGTGTTTAGGAGTCTTCTGCTCATCGACTGACGCTCGATTTGTGTTCACACAGGGGGAGATCCAGACGACTTTCCGGACGTCCCAGCCCTTCCGGATCACCTGAGACACCTCCACCGGGATCCGCTACTGGTCGATCCAGAGGTAACACCGTCGCCCCGGGGTTACGTCCTCATCATTTGTTCGAGTTTAATGCTTGGATTAATATTGTATAGATCTAATTATGATGTACGTATCTCAGTATAGGACTCGGCTTTAGCGGGCCACGGAACATCTTGCTATTATAATGAGATGCCACCTACCTGGGGAGAAGGTATCCAGCGGACAGCGGACTCGGGGATTGAAACACGATAGCTTCTCACTCCGCCCCGTCCTGTTATAACTGGCTGAATTCTTACAAATTACAAAGTAGATGGTTTTAGCGAGTCTGACCCACATCGTCCTTTGTTGATCTGATTGGCGGTTCGTGGCTTGTTAAAAATTAATAGTTTTGAAACCATTCTGTCCGTACTGGATGTACAGTAGTTAAAATAAACATCGGATTGTGGTGGATTTAGGAGAATTTATCTTTCCGCTTGGATTGGTTGAGCGTGTACACCACGTCCATTGGTTTTCTACACTAACGCCAAGCAGACTACCCAACAACTACTAGCCTTGGCGGTAGAGTCCTGGCACGTAACCCACGGTAGAGTGGGTAAATATAGAGTGATGTCACTGCTGTTAAATAAGGCCACGTGAAAGCAACAATGTGGACTGTTATATGAACTATTCAGTTTGCTTACACGGCGTTCTGCAACGTGACGTCACTTCCGTTTCTTTCTGTACTCTATGATATCCGATTCCAGGATGTGGTAGAGAAGTGCCACCTATCGGGCGAGTTCTTCACGGCCTTCCTTCACCAGAATTACCTGGAATTCTACTCGAAACTGGATGACGTCATTCAGTGTAGTGAATACTTCAGCGACTCAGATTACCTCACCACGGAGTGGGCGGTAAGTAACCAATGGTTTGTCTCTAGATTACCTCGCCACGGAGTGGGCGGTAAGTAATCAATGGTTTGTCTACAGATTACCTCACCACGGAGTGGGCGGTAACTAATCAATGGTTTGTCTCCAGATTACCTCACCACGGAGTGGGCGGTAAGTAATCAATGGTCTGTCTACAGATTACCTCACCACGGAGTGGGCGGTAAGTAATCAATGGTTTGTCTCCAGATTACTTCACAACAGAATGGGCGGTAAGTAATCAATGGTTTGTCTACAGATGACCTCACCACGGAGTGGGCGGTAAGTAATCAATGGTTTGTCTACAGATTACCTCACCACGGAGTGGGCGGTAAGTAATCAATGGTTTGTCTACAGATTACCTCACCACGGAGTGGGCGGTAAGTAATCAATGGTTTGTCTACAGATTACCTCGCCACGGAGTGGACGGTAAGTAATCAATGGTTTGTCTAGAGATTACCTCACCACGGAGTGGACGGTAAGTAATCAATGGTTTGTCTACAGATTACCTCACCACGGAGTGGGCGGTAAGTAATCAATGGTTTGTCTCCAGATTACCTCACCACGGAGTGGGCGGTAAGTAATCAATGGTCTGTCTACAGATTACCTCACCACGGAGTGGGCGGTAAGTAATCAATGGTTTGTGTGCAGATTACCTCACAACAGAATGGGCGGTAAGTAATCAATGGTTTGTCTACAGATTACCTCACCACGGAGTGGGCGGTAAGTAATCAATGGTTTGTCTACAGATTACCTCACCACGGAGTGGGCGGTAAGTAATCAATGGTTTGTCTACAGATTACCTCACCACGGAGTGGGCGGTAAGTAATCAATGGTTTGTCTACAGATTACCTCGCCACGGAGTGGACGGTAAGTAATCAATGGTTTGTCTCTAGATTACCTCACCACGGAGTGGGCGGTAAGTAATCAATGGTTTGTCTACAGATTACCTCACCACGGAGTGGGCGGTAAGTAATCAATGGTTTGTCTACAGATTACGTCACAACAGAATGGGCGGTAAGTAATCAATGGTTTGTCTACAGATTACCTCACCACGGAGTGGGCGGTAAGTAATCAATGGTTTGTCTACAGATTACCTCACCACGGAGTGGGCGGTAAGTAATCAATGGTTTGTCTACAGATTACCTCACCACGGAGTGGGCGGTAAGTAATCAATGGTTTGTCTACAGATTACCTCGCCACGGAGTGGACGGTAAGTAATCAATGGTTTGTCTCTAGATTACCTCACCACGGAGTGGGCGGTAAGTAATCAATGGTTTGTCTCTGGATTACCTCATCACGGAGTGGGCGGTAAGTAACCAATGGTTTGTCTCTAGATTACCTCACCACGGAGTGGGCGGTAAGTAATCAATGGTTTGTCTACAGATCACCTCGCCACGGAGCCATGCCGCCGTACGCCTCCCATCTTAACCATGTAGAATGCCGCCCTGTGTTTGTAGAGCCGCCCCACGCTGTACGCCTCCCATCTTAACCATGTAGAATGCCGCCCTGTGTTTGTAGAGCCGCCCCACGCTGTACGCCTCCCATCTTAACCATGTAGAATGCCGCCCTGTGTTTGTAGGGCCGCCCCACGCTGTACGCCTCCCATCTTAACCATGTAGAATGCCCCCCTGTGTTTGTAGAGCCGCCCCACGCTGTACGCCTCCCATCTTAACCATGTAGAATGCCGCCCTGTGTTTGTAGAGCCGCCCCACGCTGTACGCCTCCCATCCTAATCATGTAGAATGCCGCCCTGTGTTTGTAGAGCCGCCCCACGATGTACGCCTCCCATCTTAACCATGTAGAATGCCGCCCTGTGTTTGTAGAGCCGCCCCACGCTGTACGCCTCCCATCTTAACCATGTAGAATGCCGCCCTGTGTTTGTAGGGCCGCCCCACGCTGTACGCCTCCCATCTTAACCATGTAGAATGCCCCCCTGTGTTTGTAGAGCCGCCCCACGCTGTACGCCTCCCATCTTAACCATGTAGAATGCCGCCCTGTGTTTGTAGAGCCGCCCCACGCTGTACGCCTCCCATCCTAATCATGTAGAATGCCGCCCTGTGTTTGTAGAGCCGCCCCACGCTGTACGCCTCCCATCTTAACCATGTAGAATGCCGCTCTGTATTTGTAGAGCCGCCCCACGCTGTACGCCTCCCATCTTAACCATGTAGAATGCCGCCCTGTGTTTGTAGAGCCGCCCCACGCTGTACGCCTCCCATCTTAACCATGTAGAATGCCGCCCTGTGTTTGTAGAGCCGCCCCACGCTGTACGCCTCCCATCTTAACCATGTAGAATGCCGCCCTGTGTTTGTAGGGCCGCCCCACGCTGTACGCCTCCCATCTTAACCATGTAGAATGCCGCTCTGTATTTGTAGAGCCGCCCCACGCTGTACGCCTCCCATCTTAACCATGTAGAATGCCGCCCTGTGTTTGTAGAGCCGCCCCACGCTGTACGCCTCCCATCCTAATCATGTAGAATGCCGCCCTGTGTTTGTAGAGCCGCCCCACGCTGTACGCCTCCCATCTTAACCATGTAGAATGCCGCCCTGTGTTTGTAGAGCCGCCCCACGCTGTACACCTCCCATCTTAACCATGTAGAATGCCGCCCTGTGTTTGTAGAGCCGCCCCACGCTGTACGCCTCCCATCTTAACCATGTAGAATGCCGCCCTGTGTTTGTAGAGCCGCCCCACGCTGTACGTCTCCCCATCTTAACCATGTAGAATGCCGCCCTGTGTTTGTAGAGCCGCCCCACGCTGTACGCCTCCCATCTTAACCATGTAGAATGCCGCCTTGTGTTTGTAGAGCCGCCCCACGCTGTACGCCTCCCATCTTAACCATGTAGAATGCCGCCCTCTGTTTGTAGAGCCGCCCCACGCTGTACGCCTCCCATCTTAACCATGTAGAATGCCGCTCTGTGTTTGTAGAGCCGCCCCACGCTGTACGTCTCCCATCTTAACCATGTAGAATGCCGCCCTCTGTTTGTAGAGCCGCCCCACGCTGTACGCCTCCCATCTTAACCATGTAGAATGCCGCCCTCTGTTTGTAGAGCCGCCCCACGCTGTACGCCTCCCATCTTAACCATGTAGAATGCCGCCCTGTGTTTGTAGAGCCGCCCCACGCTGTACGCCTCCCATCTTAACCATGTAGAATGCCGCCCTCTGTTTGTAGAGCCGCCCCACGCTGTACGCCTCCCATCTTAACCATGTAGAATGCCGCCCTGTGTTTGTAGAGCCGCCCCACGCTGTACGTCTCCCATCTTAACCATGTAGAATGCCGCCCTGTGTTTGTAGAGCCGCCCCACGCTGTACGCCTCCCATCTTAACCATGTAGAATGCCGCCCTCTGTTTGTAGAGCCGCCCCACGCTGTACGCCTCCCATCTTAACCATGTAGAATGCCGCCCTGTGTTTGTAGAGCCGCCCCACGCTGTACGTCTCCCATCTTAACCATGTAGAATGCCGCCCTGTGTTTGTAGAGCCGCCCCACGCTGTACGCCTCCCATCTTAACCATGTAGAATGCCGCTCTGTATTTGTAGAGCCGCCCCACGCTGTACGCCTCCCATCTTAACCATGTAGAATGCCGCCCTGTGTTTGTAGAGCCGCCCCACGCTGTACGCCTCCCATCCTAATCATGTAGAATGCCGTCCTGTGTTTGTAGAGCCGCCCCACGCTGTACGCCTCCCATCTTAACCATGTAGAATGCCGCCCTGTGTTTGTAGAGCCGCCCCACGCTGTACGCCTCCCATCTTAACCATGTAGAATGCCGCCTTGTGTTTGTAGAGCCGCCCCACGCTGTACGCCTCCCATCTTAACCATGTAGAATGCCGCCCTCTGTTTGTAGAGCCGCCCCACGCTGTCCGCCACCCATCTTAACCATGTAGAATGCCGCCCTCTGTTTGTAGAGCCGCCCCACGCTGTACGCCTCCCATCTTAACCATGTAGAATGCCGCCTTGTGTTTGTAGAGCCGCCCCACGCTGTCCGCCTCCCATCTTAACCATGTAGAATGCCGCCCTCTGTTTGTAGAGCCGCCCCGCGCTGTCCGCCACCCATCTTAACCATGTAGAATGCCGCCCTCTGTTTGTAGAGCCGCCCCGCGCTGTACGCCTCCCATCTTAACCATGTAGAATGCCGCCCTCTGTTTGTAGAGCCGCCCCACGCTGTACGCCTCCCATCTTAACCATGTAGAATGCCGCCCTGTGTTTGTAGAGCCGCCCCACGCTGTACGCCTCCCATCTTAACCATGTAGAATGCCGCCCTCTGTTTGTAGAGCCGCCCCACGCTGTACGCCTCCCATCTTAACCATGTAGAATGCCGCCCTGTGTTTGTAGAGCCGCCCCACGCTGTACGCCTCCCATCTTAACCATGTAGAATGCCGCCCTCTGTTTGTAGAGCCGCCCCACGCTGTACGCCTCCCATCTTAACCATGTAGAATGCCGCCCTCTGTTTGTAGAGCCGCCCCACGCTGTACGCCTCCCATCTTAACCATGTAGAATGCCGCCCTGTGTTTGTAGAGCCGCCCCACGCTGTACGCCTCCCATCTTAACCATGTAGAATGCTGCCCTCTGTTTGTAGAGCCGCCCCACGCTGTACGCCTCCCATCTTAACCATGTAGAATGCCGCCCTCTGTTTGTAGAGCCGCCCCACGCTGTACGCCTCCCATCTTAACCATGTAGAATGCCGCCATCTGTTTGTAGAGCCGCCCCACGCTGTCCGCCACCCATCTTAACCATGTAGAATGCCGCCCTGTGTTTGTAGAGCCGCCCCACGCTGTACGCCTCCCATCTTAACCATGTAGAATGCCGCCCTGTGTTTGTAGAGCCGCCCCACGCTGTACGCCTCCCATCTTAACCATGTAGAATGCCGCCTTGTGTTTGTAGAGCCGCCCCACGCTGTACGCCTCCCATCTTAACCATGTAGAATGCCGCCCTCTGTTTGTAGAGCCGCCCCACGCTGTCCGCCTCCCATCTTAACCATGTAGAATGCCGCCCTCTGTTTGTAGAGCCGCCCCACGCTGTACGCCTCCCATCTTAACCATGTAGAATGCCGCCCTGTGTTTGTAGAGCCGCCCCACGCTGTACGCCACCCATCTTAACCATGTAGAATGCCGCCCTGTGTTTGTAGAGCCGCCCCACGCTGTACGCCACCCATCTTAACCATGTAGAATGCCGCCCTTTGTTTGTAGAGCCGCCCCACGCTGTACGCCTCCCATCTTAACCATGTAGAATGCCGCCCTCTGTTTGTAGAGCCGCCCCACGCTGTCCGCCTCCCATCTTAACCATGTAGAATGCCGCCCTCTGTTTGTAGAGCCGCCCCACGCTGTACGCCTCCCATCCTAATCATGTAGAATGCCGTCCTGTGTTTGTAGAGCCGCCCCACGCTGTACGCCTCCCATCTTAACCATGTAGAATGCCGCCCTGTGTTTGTAGAGCCGCCCCACGCTGTACGCCTCCCATCTTAACCATGTAGAATGCCGCCTTGTGTTTGTAGAGCCGCCCCACGCTGTACGCCTCCCATCTTAACCATGTAGAATGCCGCCCTGTGTTTGTAGAGCCGCCCCACGCTGTACGCCTCCCATCTTAACCATGTAGAATGCCGCCCTGTGTTTGTAGAGCCGCCCCGCGCTGTCCGCCACCCATCTTAACCATGTAGAATGCCGCCCTGTGTTTGTAGAGCCGCCCCACGCTGTCCGCCACCCATCTTAACCATGTAGAATGCCGCCCTCTGTTTGTAGAGCCGCCCCACGCTGTACGCCTCCCATCTTAACCATGTAGAATACCGCCCTGTGTTTGTAGAGCCGCCCCACGCTGTCCGCCTCCCATCTTAACCATGTAGAATGCCGCCATCTGTTTGTAGAGCCGCCCCACGCTGTCCGCCACCCATCTTAACCATGTAGAATGCCGCCCTGTGTTTGTAGAGCCGCCCCACGCTGTACGCCACCCATCTTAACCATGTAGAATGCCGCCCTGTGTTTGTAGAGCCGCCCCACGCTGTACGCCTCCCATCTTAACCATGTAGAATGCCGCCCTGTGTTTGTAGAGCCGACCCACGCTGTACGCCTCCCATCTTAACCATGTAGAATGCCGCCTTGTGTTTGTAGAGCCGCCCCACGCTGTCCGCCTCCCATCTTAACCATGTAGAATGCCGCCCTCTGTTTGTAGAGCCGCCCCGCGCTGTCCGCCACCCATCTTAACCATGTAGAATGCCGCCCTCTGTTTGTAGAGCCGCCCCGCGCTGTCCGCCACCCATCTTAACCATGTAGAATGCCGCCCTCTGTTTGTAGAGCCGCCCCACGCTGTACGCCTCCCATCTTAACCATGTAGAATGCCGCCCTCTGTTTGTAGAGCCGCCCCACGCTGTCCGCCTCCCATCTTAACCATGTAGAATGCCGCCATCTGTTTGTAGAGCCGCCCCACGCTGTCCGCCACCCATCTTAACCATGTAGAATGCCGCCCTCTGTTTGTAGAGCCGCCCCACGCTGTCCGCCTCCCATCTTAACCATGTAGAATGCCGCCCTCTGTTTGTAGAGCCGCCCCACGCTGTACGCCTCCCATCTTAACCATGTAGAATGCCGCCCTGTGTTTGTAGAGCCGCCCCACGCTGTACGTCTCCCCATCTTAACCATGTAGAATGCCGCCCTGTGTTTGGAGAGCCGCCCCACGCTGTACGCCTCCCATCTTAACCATGTAGAATGCCGCCCTCTGTTTGTAGAGCCGCCCCGCGCTGTACGCCTCCCATCTTAACCATGTAGAATGCCGCTCTGTATTTGTAGAGCCGCCCCACGCTGTACGCCTCCCATCTTAACCATGTAGAATGCCGCCCTCTGTTTGTAGAGCCGCCCCACGCTGTCCGCCACCCATCTTAACCATGTAGAATGCCGCCCTCTGTTTGTAGAGCCGCCCCACGCTGTACGCCACCCATCTTAACCATGTAGATTGCCGCCCTCTGTTTGTAGAGCCGCCCCACGCTGTCCGCCACCCATCTTAACCATGTAGAATGCCGCCCTCTGTTTGTAGAGCCGCCCCACGCTGTACGCCTCCCATCTTAACCATGTAGAATGCCGCCCTGTGTTTGTAGAGCCGCCCCACGCTGTACGTCTCCCCATCTTAACCATGTAGAATGCCGCCCTCTGTTTGTAGAGCCGCCCCGCGCTGTACGTCTCCCATCTTAACCATGTAGAATGCCGCCCTGTGTTTGTAGGGCCGCCCCACGCTGTACGCCTCCCATCTTAACCATGTAGAATGCCGCCCTGTGTTTGTAGAGCCGCCCCACGCTGTACGCCTCCCATCTTAACCATGTAGAATGTCCCCCTGTGTTTGTAGAGCCGCCCCACGCTGTACGCCTCCCATCTTAACCATGTAGAATGCCGCCCTGTGTTTGTAGAGCCGCCCCACGCTGTACGCCTCCCATCTTAACCATGTAGAATGCCGCCCTGTGTTTGTAGAGCCGCCCCACGCTGTACGCCTCCCATCTTAACCATGTAGAATGTCCCCCTGTGTTTGTAGAGCCGCCCCACGCTGTACGCCTCCCATCTTAACCATGTAGAATGCCGCCCTCTGTTTGTAGAGCCGCCCCACGCTGTCCGCCACCCATCTTAACCATGTAGAATGCCGCCCTGTGTTTGTAGAGCCGCCCCACGCTGTCCGCCACCCATCTTAACCATGTAGAATGCCGCTCTGTATTTGTAGAGCCGCCCCACGCTGTACGCCACCCATCTTAACCATGTAGAATGCTGCCCTCTGTTTGTAGAGCCGCCCCACGCTGTACGCCTCCCATCTTAACCATGTAGAATGCCGCCCTCTGTTTGTAGAGCCGCCCCACGCTGTACGCCACCCATCTTAACCATGTAGAATGCCGCCCTCTGTTTGTAGAGCCGCCCCACGCTGTCCGCCACCCATCTTAACCATGTAGAATGCCGCCTTGTGTTTGTAGAGCCGCCCCACGCTGTACGCCACCCATCTTAACCATGTAGAATGCCGCCCTCTGTTTGTAGAGCCGCCCCACGCTGTACGCCTCCCATCTTAACCATGTAGAATGCCGCCCTGTGTTTGTAGAGCCGCCCCACGCTGTACGTCTCCCCATCTTAACCATGTAGAATGCCGCCCTGTGTTTGGAGAGCCGCCCCACGCTGTACGCCTCCCATCTTAACCATGTAGAATGCCGCCCTCTGTTTGTAGAGCCGCCCCACGCTGTCCGCCACCCATCTTAACCATGTAGAATGCCGCCCTGTGTTTGTAGAGCCGCCCCACGCTGTACGTCTCCCCATCTTAACCATGTAGAATGCCGCCCTGTGTTTGTAGAGCCGCCCCACGCTGTACGCCTCCCATCTTAACCATGTAGAATGCCGCTCTGTATTTGTAGAGCCGCCCCACGCTGTACGCCTCCCATCTTAACCATGTAGAATGCCGCCCTCTGTAGAGCCGCCCCACGCTGTACGCCTCCCATCTTAACCATGTAGAATGCCGCCCTGTGTTTGTAGAGCCACCCCACGCTGTACGCCTCCCATCTTAACCATGTAGAATGCCGCCCTGTGTTTGTAGAGCCACCCCACGCTGTACGCCTCCCATCTTAACCATGTAGAATGCCGCCCTGTGTTTGTAGAGCCGCCCCACGCTGTCCGCCACCCATCTTAACCATGTAGAATGCCGCCCTGTGTTTGTAGAGCCGCCCCACGCTGTCCGCCACCCATCTTAACCATGTAGAATGCCGCCCTCTGTTTGTAGAGCCGCCCCACGCTGTCCGCCACCCATCTTAACCATGTAGAATGCCGCCCTCTGTTTGTAGAGCCGCCCCACGCTGTACGCCACCCATCTTAACCATGTAGAATGCCGCCCTGTGTTTGTAGAGCCGCCCCACGCTGTCCGCCACCCATCTTAACCATGTAGAATGCCGCCCTCTGTTTGTAGAGCCGCCCCACGCTGTACGCCACCCATCTTAACCATGTAGAATGCCGCCCTGTGTTTGTAGAGCCGCCCCACGCTGTCCGCCACCCATCTTAACCATGTAGAATGCCGCCTTGTGTTTGTAGAGCCGCCCCACGCTGTACGCCTCCCATCTTAACCATGTAGAATGCCGCCCTGTGTTTGTAGAGCCGCCCCACGCTGTACGCCTCCCATCTTAACCATGTAGAATGCCGCCCTGTGTTTGTAGAGCCGCCCCACGCTGTCCGCCACCCATCTTAACCATGTAGAATGCCGCCCTGTGTTTGTAGAGCCGCCCCACGCTGTACGCCTCCCATCTTAACCATGTAGAATGCCGCCATCTGTTTGTAGAGCCACCCCACGCTGTACGCCTCCCATCTTAACCATGTAGAATGCCGCCCTGTGTTTGTAGAGCCGCCCCACGCTGTCCGCCACCCATCTTAACCATGTAGAATGCCGCCCTGTGTTTGTAAAGCCGCCCCACGCTGTACGCCTCCCATCTTAACCATGTAGAATGCCGCCATCTGTTTGTAGAGCCACCCCACGCTGTACGCCTCCCATCTTAACCATGTAGAATGCCGCCCTCTGTTTGTAGAGCCGCCCCACGCTGTCCGCCACCCATCTTAACCATGTAGAATGCCGCCCTGTGTTTGTAGAGCCGCCCCACGCTGTACGCCTCCCATCTTAGCCATGTAGAATGCCGCCCTGTGTTTGTAGAGCCCCCCCCCCCCATGCTGTACGCCCCCCATCTTAACCATGTAGAAGGCCGCCCTCTGTTTGTAGAGCCGCCCCACGCTGTACGCCTCCCATCTTAACCATGTAGAATGCCGCCCTGTGTTTGTAGAGCCGCCCCACGCTGTACGCCTCCCATCTTAACCATGTAGAATGCCGCCCTGTGTTTGTAGAGCCGCCCCACGCTGTACGCCACCCATCTTAACCATGTAGAATGCCGCCCTCTGTTTGTAGAGCCGCCCCACGCTGTACGCCTCCCATCTTAACCATGTAGAATGCCGCCCTGTGTTTGTAGAGCCGCCCCACGCTGTACGCCTCCCATCTTAACCATGTAGAATGCCGCCCTCTGTTTGTAGAGCCGCCCCACGCTGTACGCCCCCCATCTTAACCATGTAGAATGCCGCCCTGTGTTTGTAGAGCCGCCCCACGCTGTACGTCTCCCCATCTTAACCATGTAGAATGCCGCCCTGTGTTTGGAGAGCCGCCCCACGCTGTACGCCTCCCATCTTAACCATGTAGAATGCCGCCCTCTGTTTGTAGAGCCGCCCCACGCTGTACGTCTCCCATCTTAACCATGTAGAATGCCGCCCTGTGTTTGTAGAGCCGCCCCACGCTGTACGCCTCCCATCTTAACCATGTAGAATGCCGCCCTGTGTTTGTAGAGCCGCCCCACGCTGTACGTCTCCCATCTTAACCATGTAGAATGCCGCCCTGTGTTTGTAGAGCCGCCCCACGCTGTACGCCTCCCATCTTAACCATGTAGAATGCCGCCCTGTGTTTGTAGAGCCGCCCCACGCTGTACGTCTCCCCATCTTAACCATGTAGAATGCCGCCCTGTGTTTGTAGAGCCGCCCCACGCTGTACGCCTCCCATCTTAACCATGTAGAATGCCGCCCTGTGTTTGTAGAGCCGCCCCACGATGTACGCCTCCCATCTTAACCATGTAGAATGCCGCCCTGTGTTTGTAGAGCCGCCCCACGCTGTACGCCTCCCATCTTAACCATGTAGAATGCCGCCCTGTGTTTGTAGAGCCGCCCCACGCTGTACGCCTCCCATCCTAATCATGTAGAATGCCGCCTTGTGTTTGTAGAGCCGCCCCACGCTGCAGGAGTACGCCGCCTCCGTGGCGTCCCGGGGCGTCCTGTGCTGTAACTCTGGGCGGGCGGCCCACTCCGCCAAGGGCGCCCCTTCCGGCCTGGGGTGGAAGCCGCTGCACAAACCTCACTGGGTGGCCGCTAACCAACAGGTGAGCGAACCCGTCCTCTATACTACTGATCTGTACCGTGCGAGGAAATAACTTTTAATATTCCAATAATGTTCAGTGTTTAGTCCAGTCCTTCTTTGTCACTCAAGCATTGCAGCCCGAATGGCCTGGTAATTTAGGCCTGCTTGATGTGTCGAGCAATCTCTGCCAGGCCAGCCATCGTGCCGGGGTTCGCGCCGCCAACCCATGTTCGTGCGGAATAAAGATTCCATGTCTTTCGAGCTTCCACAAGTTATAGGGTAACCCCCGCGACATGGCTCCGCTCTACCCTGTATCTCCGCGTTGACGCTAACTACATGTTAATACCAATTTTCATGCCATGTGAAAGTGTCAACAATTGTGGCGCAACTGTTTAAATGTTTCTCAAATCGAGTCCATGACAGGCCAGTTGAGAAGCCGTAGGCCGTTCCCACATGTCGGTCAGTGGGGTTTGTCTCGCTTAACGCCAAGTAATGATTTAATAGCATGGCAGTGATGTGATGGTGTCGTTTCCATGGTTACAGGCCCGCAGTCGGCGGGAGGGTGCGAGTGAGCTGTTCCGGAGTCACGGCTGGAGTCCCGTGGAGCTACAGACTATCCTGCTGCCCTACATGGGCCGCATCCGACCCCCCTCCCTCACCCCAGGTATTACACACACCCCTCCCTCACCCCAGGTATTACACACACCCCTCCCTATCTCCAGGTATTCCACACACCCCTCCCTCTCCCCAGGTATTACACACACCCCTCCCTCTCCCCAGGTATTACACACACCCCTCCCTCACCCCAGGTATTACACACACCCCTCCCTCACCCCAGGTATTACACACACCCCTTCCTCACCCCAGGTATTACACACACCCCTCCCTCTCCCCAGGTATTACACACACCCCTCCCTCACCCCAGGTATTACACACACCCCTCCCTCGCCCCAGGTATTACACAAACCCCTCCCTCACCCCAGGTATTACACACACCCCTCCCTCAACCCAGGTATTACACACACCCCTCCCTCTCCCCAGGTATTACACACACCCCTCCCTCACCCCAGGTATTACACACACCCCTCCCTCACCCCAGGTATTACACACACCCCTCCCTCACCCCAGGTATTACACACACCCCTCCCTCGCCCCAGGTATTACACACACCCCTCCCTCACCCCGGGTATTACACACACCCCTCCCTCACCCCAGGTATTACACACACCCCTCCCTCACTCCAGGTAATACACACACCCTCTCCCTCACCCCAAGTATTACACACACCCCTCCCTCACCCCAGGTATTACACACACCCCTCCCTCACCCCAG
Organism: Arenicola marina; assembly: GCA_964019135.1. Classification (NCBI taxonomy): domain Eukaryota; kingdom Metazoa; phylum Annelida; class Polychaeta; family Arenicolidae; genus Arenicola; species Arenicola marina. Next base: position 17,611,575 of record OZ025249.1, read on the forward strand.
GTATTACACACACCCCTCCCTCACCCCAGGTATTACACACACCCCACCCTCACCCCAGGTATTACACACACCCCTCCCTCACCCCAGGTATTACACACACCCCTCCCTCACCCCAGGTATTACACACACCCCCTCCCTCACCCCAGGTATTACACACACCCCTCCCTATCTCCAGGTATTACACACACCTCACCCCAGGTATTACACACACCCCTTCCTCTCCCCAGGTATTACATACACCTCACCCCAGGTATTACACACACCCCTCCCTCTCCCCAGGTATTACACACACCTCAACCCAGGTATTACACACACCTCACCCCAGGTAATACACACACCTCACCCCAGGTATTACACACACCCCTCCCTCTCCCCGGGTATTACACACACCCCTACCTCTCCCCAGGTATTACACACACCCCCTCCCTCACCCCAGGTATTACACACACCCCTCCCTATCTCCAGGTATTACACACACCCCTCCCTCTCCCCAGGTATTACACACACCCCTCCCTCGCCCCAGGTATTACACACACCCCTCCCTCACCCCGGGTATTACACACACCCCTCCCTCACCCCAGGTATTACACACACCCCTCCCTCACTCCAGGTAATACACACACCCTCTCCCTCACCCCAAGTATTACACACACCCCTCCCTCACCCCAGGTATTACACACACCCCTCCCTCACCCCAGGTATTACACACACCCCTCCCTCACCCCAGGTATTACACACACCCCACCCTCACCCCAGGTATTACACACACCCCTCCCTCACCCCAGGTATTACACACACCCCACCCTCACCCCAGGTATTACACACACCCCTCCCCACCCCAGGTATTACACACACCCCACCCTCACCCCAGGTATTACACACACCCCTCCCTCACCCCAGGTATTACACACACCCCTCTCTCACCCCAGGTATTACACACACCCCTCCCTCACCCCAGGTATTACACACACCCCTCCCTCTCCCCAGGTATTACACACACCCCTCCCCACCCCAGGTATTACACACACCCCTCCCTCACCCCAGGTATTACACACACCCCTCCCTCACCCCAGGTATTACACACACCCCTCCCTCACCCCAGGTATTACACACACCCCTCCCTCACCCCAGGTATTACACACACCCCTCCCTCACCCCAGGTATTACACACACCCCTCCCTCACCCCAGGTATTACACACACCTCACCCTCACCCCAGGTATTACACACACCCCTCCCTCACCCCAGGTATTACACACACCCCTCCCTCACCCCAGGTATTACACACACCCCTCCCTCACCCCAGGTATTACACACACCCCTCCCCACCCCAGGTATTACACACACACCTCCCTCTCCCCAGGTATTACACACACCCCTCCCTCACCCCAGGTATTACACACACCCCTTCCTCACCCCAGGTATTACACACACCCCTCCCCATCCCCAGGTATTACACACACCCCTACCTCTCCCCAGGTATTACACACACCCCTCCCTATCTCCAGGTATTACACACACCTCACCCCAGGTATTACACACACCCCTCCCTCTCCCCGGGTATTACACACACCCCTACCTCTCCCCAGGTATTACACACACCCCGTCCCTCACCCCAGGTATTACACACACCCCTCCCTATCTCCAGGTATTACACACACCCCTCCCTCTCCCCAGGTATTACACACACCCCTCCCTCACCCCAGGTATTACACACACCCCTCCCTCACCCCAGGTATTACACACACCCCTACCTCACCCCAGGTATTACACACACCCCTCCCTCACCCCAGGTATTACACACACCCCTCCCTCACCCCAGGTATTACACACACCCCCTCCCTCACCCCAGGTATTACACACACCCCTCCCTATCTCCAGGTATTACACACACCTCACCCCAGGTATTACACACACCCCTTCCTCTCCCCAGGTATTACATACACCTCACCCCAGGTATTACACACACCCCTCCCTCTCCCCAGGTATTACACACACCTCAACCCAGGTATTACACACACCTCACCCCAGGTAATACACACACCTCACCCCAGGTATTACACACACCCCTCCCTCTCCCCGGGTATTACACACACCCCTACCTCTCCCCAGGTATTACACACACCCCCTCCCTCACCCCAGGTATTACACACACCCCTCCCTATCTCCAGGTATTACACACACCCCTCCCTCTCCCCAGGTATTACACACACCCCTCCCTCACCCCAGGTATTACACACACCCCTCCCTCACCCCAGGTATTACACACACCCCTCCCTCACCCCAGGTATTACACACACCCCTCCCTCACCCCAGGTATTACACACACCCCTCCCTCACCCCAGGTATTACACACACCCCTACCTCTCCCCAGGTATTACACACACCCCTCCCTCACCCCAGGTATTACACACACCCCTCCCCACCCCAGGTATTACACACACCCCACCCTCACCCCAGGTATTACACACACCCCTCCCTCACCCCAGGTATTACACACACCCCTCCCTCACCCCAGGTATTACACACACCCCTCCCTCACCCCAGGTATTACACACACCCCTCCCTCTCCCCAGGTATTACACACACCCCTCCCCACCCCAGGTATTACACACACCCCTCCCTCACCCCAGGTATTACACACACCCCTCCCTCACCCCAGGTATTACACACACCCCTCCCTCACCCCAGGTATTACACACACCCCTCCCTCTCCCCAGGTATTACACACACCCCTCCCCACCCCAGGTATTACACACACCCCTCCCTCACCCCAGGTATTACACACACCCCTCCCCACCCCAGGTATTACACACACCCCTCCCTCGCCCCAGGTATTACACACACCCCTCCCTCACCCCAGGTATTACACACACCCCTCCCTCGCCCCAGGTATTACACACACCCCTCCCCACCCCAGGTATTACACACACCCCTCCCTCACCCCAGGTATTACACACACCCCTCCCCACCCCAGGTATTACACACACCCCTCCCTCTCCCCAGGTATTACACACACCCCTCCCCACCCAAGGTATTACACACACCCCTCCCTCACCCCAGGTATTACACACACCCCTCCCTCGCCCCAGGTATTACACACACCCCTCCCCACCCCAGGTATTACACACACCCCTCCCTCGCCCCAGGTATTACACACACCCCTCCCCACCCCAGGTATTACACACACCCCTCCCTCTCCCCAGGTATTACACACACCCCTCCCCACCCCAGGTATTACACACACCCCTCCCTCACCCCAGGTATTACACACACCCCTCCCTCACCCCAGGTATTACACACACCCCTCCCTCGCCCCAGGTATTACACACACCCCTCCCCACCCCAGGTATTACACACACCCCTCCCTCTCCGCCGGTATTATTATTTTTTTGCAGCAATGCTCAGCACGGTACAAATACATATGTATCAATATGCAGGCTTATTCATCTACAGATAGTTTCAGACCAATGCAAAAATAATATTCAATATAATAGAATACCCAAAAGCACATTTACTGTGATGGGCAGTGATCCCAAAGAATCATTTCTTGTTATAGCTCAACGAAATCTCGTGGCAGCTCTCACTCAGTTCTCGGATTCTCTCGCTACTCGGTAAGTTAACATGCAAACAATTAATTTTAAGTTGTATGTAATATGCTTTATAATGTTCACCTTATAGAGATTAGACACTCAGAAGAAGTGTGTGCTTCCTACTGGTTCTTTTGTCTTCGGTTTGGTTACGCTTTTGTGTCGTGGTTTATGTATGTACCTGTATTTTAAGTCGACATTTTGTTGTCAGTATATTAACCCAAAACTTAAACATCAATAGATATTGTCTTGCCACCGTATGAAAAAAATACAGTCGGGGCGGCAATATATAATGAACAACAAGGTCCAGGCTGCGATATATAATGACATAACAAGGTCGAGTCTGATATGTAATGACATAACAAGGTCGCGTCTGATATGTAATGACATAACAAGGTCGAGGCTGCAATATGTAATGACATAACAAGGTCGAGGCTGCAATATGTAATGACATAACAAGGTCGAGGCTGCAATATATAATGACATAACAAGGTCGAGGTTGCAATATGTAATGACATAACAAGGTCGAGTCTGATATAAAATGATATAACAATGTCGAGGCTGCAATATGTAATGACATAACAAGGTCGAGTCTGATATATAATGACATAACAAGGTCGAGACTGCGATATATAATGACATGAGAAGGTCGAGGTTGCAATATGTAATGACATAACAAGGTCGAGGTTGCAATATGTAATGACATAACAAGGTCGAGTCTGATATATAATGACATAATAATGTCGGGGCTGCGATATATCATGACATAACAAGGTCGATTCTGATATGTAATGATATAACAAGGTCGAGTCTGATATATAATGACATAACAAGGTGGCGTCTGATATGTAATGATATAACAAGGTCGAGGGTGCAATATGTAATGACATAACAAAGTCGAGACTGCGATATATAATGACATAACAAGGTCGAGGTTGCGGTATATAATGACATAACAAGGTCGAGGTTGCGATATATAATGACATAACAAGGTCGAGGCTGCTATATATAATGACATAACAAGGTTGAGGTTGCGATATATAATGACATAACAAGGTCGAGGCTGCTATATATAATGACATAACAAGGTCGAGGTTGCTATATATAATGACATAACAATGTCGAGGCTGCTATATATAATGACATAACAATGTCGAGGCTGCTATATATAATGACATTACAAGGTCGAGGTTGCTATATATAAGGATATAACAATGTCGAGGCTGCAATATGTAATGACATAACAAGGTCGAGGTTGCGATATATAATGATATAACAAGGTCGAGACTGCGATATTTAATGACATAACAAGGTCGAGGCTGTGATATATAATGACATAACAAGGTCGAGGTTGCGATATATAATGACATAACAAGGTCGAGGCTGCTATATATAATAACATAACACGGTCAAGGTTGCGATATATAATGACATAACAAGATCGAGTCTGATATGTAATGACATAACATCCTTGAAAATGTATCATGCGAGATGAGCACCATTTTTACATTTTACATATTCTTATTTGCTTTTTTGGAACTCTTTGTTAAAACCGTATTTTATACATTTTCATATTGTATATAAAAACAATGCCTATAATAATTGTTTTTTTCTGTTCTACGTTTTGTGTTTTCAACAGTTCTTCAGAGCGACTGGACGAGAAGGACACTGGGACCCACGGTTCGGACGATGAGGGGGGAGGGGAGGGAGGGGCGGGAGGGACATTCTCCCAGAAAGCTGACGTCATCGGTAACCATGATGACGCTTTGCAGAGATCGCAAGAGCAAGAAGCAGACGAAGAGATCGTGATTGAGGAGTTTGATGACTGACTGGGGTAGCGGCCAATAAAGTACGGATTTGGATGCAAACATTGTAGATATATGACCCCTTTACCTGGTGGATCTCTCGTCCGCAGAAGACACATGTGTGCCTATATACTCAGTATTTATATGATCGTATCGGGCGAGAACGATATACACGTATGTCCTTCCCTTATCACCCTTTGTTACGGTTTATTATTAATTTAATTGTGGGATATTCATTGTATTTGTCCTGCAAAGTCTTCCCTCCTCCGTTGTAGATATAGTCCTAATAAAACTGCACCTATATCAACTTCTAGGCGTGGTATTTGTACAGGTGCTGCTGGGGGTTAACCCATAGTGTTGTTTATCCCGGGGCATTGCCGCTGACTTATGGGGGTGAAGCCCAAAGTGTCCAATGGTATATAGGTGGTCAAGGAATCTATTTATTAGACCCGTGCGCCGTAGCGCCGTGCGTGGCCAATGGCACAAGTGACGTCACAGCTCGCTGGGCACCCATGGTAAATAAATAACACCATATCTTTAGCGCTCAGAGATGTTGATCACCACGTGTTTACTGTGGTTGCCCATGGTAATAATTGTACTATTATTATTATATTAGCAATAAAAATTGGAGAATTGCGCATGTGTTTTGTTATTGTCTTTCTTTCATCTTCATTAGGACGGATTTGTCACATGTGTCCTTTTAAAGCTAACTTGACTATAGACCGCCAGCTTTCAGTTTTAAATTTACTTGTAGTTTATTGCCGTGACTGGAGGCCCCGGTACCTCACAAGGTAAGCAGACTGACCCCGGAACTTGTATCTGGGGCGTTTACCATCCAACGCCATTTCGTTCTCTCGAGGTTTTTTGGCTCCATTTACCCTTCAATGCGTCTATAAAGCGGCACAAAACGCCCACATTTGGTTTCGGGACATTATTTTCTCGTCGTTTCTGGGTTGCCTTGGTTCGGACAGTGCACACGGGGGAGCCAACACCCCAACCATCCGTGGGTGTGGAGTCTGTGCTGGGCTACCCGAGACCCGGTCCACTAATTTATATCTCAATATTGTGGGTATTTACCTGGTAGTTCCCCAGGCGACATTAATCAGACAGCAACAAAACGAAGAAAGGAACAAACATTAGCATAATTAATCAGTAATAACATGTTGATAACTTCGCTACTGTGATTGGTTATTAGTGAAAAACTCCATCGTCTTTCGTAATATATACCCGAGGTTTTCGACTTGCTTACAGCTATATACTTCCCGTTGTGCTTGTAAATTATTAACCTGTCTTCAGGGAATCCGATCAGTAAACATAACGAAATAAACATAGCGATCAAACTCCCCGATATAGCTTCCCCATCCACCTCCCACCCACCCGCAACACACACCCTCAGAAGTGCCAGCGCGACGACCTTCAACGCGAAACGCTGGTATGCAAGGTCACGAGAACGCCGACCCTGTTCATTATCTCGCTTTGACCTCGGTCGTTCTAATAAAGACCATGTGGTTGCTGGTTGCAGCCACGCTCTGTGTTGACAAGCAGCCCGTGTGCTGGTGAAGTCCGGACCGCCCCTCTGGCCCATAACCTGGACTCCCCATGTACCTTGTCAATGTGAGCGATGGACGACCTCAATATGATCGATATACGATCGTAATATCGCCGATATACGATCGCAATATCTCTGGACGGCCGTGCCCAGCGGTGGGACGTTGTCCTTGGAGTTGGTGACCAACCACTCGGGTCATAAGATGCTGGGATAGAGCGGGGCTGGCTGCTGGTGGTAGCTGATGTATGCCGTAAATAATTCCTTCCGCGATACCATACTGTAGAGATTCCCGTATGAACCACAATTCCAAATGCGTAGAATAAATGTCGGCTCAGTGCAGATCCACGTGGGCGTTCGTGTCTTGCCACAGGAGGTCTACTTATAACAGTGTTTACTTGAGTAATCGTCGATCTGGATTTCAATGGTATAAATCCTTTACTTTTGAAAAATGTGGGCGTGGGGGGTGGGTAGGGGCATCTTTGGGTCAATACGCATGATAAGGAGTCCGATACAAAGACAAGAACGTATATGCACCGCACCGGTATATAAGGGAAGGGGGGGTGGTCAAAGACATGATCTAAGGTATCATTTCTTTAATTCTATTTGCGATACATTCTCTGACCCCTTCCGAATAACTTACCCTACGCCCCCATTTTTTTCCTAATTCTGGCCTTAACCCCCCAATTCTTTTCTTAATCCTTCCCTCAATCCGTTGCCTAATTCTTTCCCAATTCTTTCCCTAATCCTTCCCCCAATTCTATCCCTAATTCCCCAAAGCCTTTCCTTAATCCTTCCCCAATCATGTCCTAATCCTTACCCCAATCCTTTCCCTAATCCTTCCTCCAATCCTTTCCCTAAACCTCCCCAATTATTTCCTAATCATTCCCCAAATACTTCTCTAATCGCCCAAGCCTTTTCCTAATCCTTGCCCAAACCTTTTCCCTAATCCTTGCCCAAACCTTTCCCTAATCCTTGCCTAATCCCTAACCACCCAATCCTTGGTGCCCCGTCACTGGATCATTCACCCCGTCACTCCTGCTGATCCCCATTCTGCCCAATGCAATGTTAACTTCCCTGACTGGTTGATTATCAACACCCAGTCTAAGTCGCGCCCAACGTGCATTCCAAAAGTGCTTGTATATTTTCGCCGATGGTTAATAATATCATCAAAGGTGATAAACAGCGGTAGTAAGGATGTGTAATCCTCTCTGAAGTAGCGATGGCTGTATAAATATGGCATCTCCCATCTCACCATCAAAGAAGCCATGTGAAACTGCACACCCCCCCCCCCACCTCCCCCCACCACCAACCTCTCTCCCACTGTTTTTACTCATCCCAAAATGGATAAACTCAATGAGGCGATCGCGGGTCTGACATGGGATTTCTACCACTCATCCACCACCCCCCACCCCCACCCACCCCTCAATGGATAAACCCATTTTTACAATCGAGGGTCTTACCTTCTGTAAACGCCCCCCTCCCCACCCCCACCCTACCCCTCTCGCTCCTCCCCTCCCCCCTCGCCTAGCTGTGGAGTCCTTACCTACCTATCTATTGACTTACCTACGCCCCTTGATGTAGCCAATGGGAGTTAGTTAATTAAATGTTTTCGGCGATAAGGCTAGTGGAGTGGGTGACAGGCACAGATAAGGGGCGTAGGATCGGGGCTCTCATCACACAGGTATCGGTCGAGACCCGACACGGCCACTGACGATTGGTTAGTCACACCAGCGCGGCGGTGCCACCCACATTCCCCAAGTGTGAGCAACTGCGAGAGGATAAAAGTCTGTTCACACCTTGAGTGAGACAGTATGCATTTCGCATTTGGATACAAAATAACTTAGATACCAAAAGTCACCCACATTTGTAACCGGCTGTCGGCACATCGGCCGTGTTTTTAAACCTTGTTGGCGAGTCGGACCAGGAGATGACTTAATTAGGTTCCGATTACAGCTTTAAATCGATTATTACAAAAGATTTTCCCTTGGCGTAACCCCCAGACAACCGTTCCAAGATGATGCCCGACAACTGGGGGCCGTCGGCCACGAAGGGCGGGAGCCGCACCAGCCGCTCCAGCAGCACCGTCAGCCGCCGCAGCGACAAGTCCGACAAGTCCGACAAGGAAAAGGGCGGGAAAAAGCAGAAGCAGACGGACAAGCGTAAGATCGCCATCATCGTGGGAACGATCTGCGCGATCATCGTGGCTGCGGGGCTGGCGTGCCTCATCGCCTGGCTCATCCTCAGGGACAAGGACTCGGACGATGACGCGACCATCCCCCTGTTGAATCCCGAACTGCGCCGGATCGACTGCTTCCCGGAGGCTGCGGGGGGCGTGGAAGAGGCCACGCGAGAAGCCTGCGAGGACCGGATGTGCGAATGGGATCCCATGGAGGACTCGGACGTGAACGTCCCGCCTTGCTACGTCCCGCAAACCGAAGACTTCGGCTTCAGCGTCATTTCCGGTCCCGAGGAGACCGAGTCTGGCGAGCGTTACCTCCTCGCGATGAAGAACTCCTTCGCCGTGTACGGAGAGAACTTCGAGCAAGTGACGCTGGACATCGAGACGAAGGGCGACAATACGCTAAGGATCAGGGTGAGGACAAATTGCAAAATGAATCCCGTTCATCGGAAAACTCGGTAGATATTAAATCGTGTCTTTTTTGTGGGGTGAAATGATTCCCGTCTGTAATGCCAGGAACAGCCATAGCTGCAACAATTCCTGCCATACTGCATGCATACCATGTTTTATCAGTGTGTCAATTAGTCATGCCGGCTCGCTGTATGACACGAATGATTGTATGATGAACGATATGTTATGCTAACCTTTATTACGGTTACATTTATCAACAAGATAGAGTCGTGCCCCAGTCCACGAACCTGTATATCAACCGGTATAACCCCAGTTTTATACACAAAATACGCCTCTTAGTATAGCCAACACCTCAGCGCGGGGACAATATACAAGTGTCACCAGAGGCACGATGGCGGTTTGCATAACAATCATAAGAGAGACTTCAACCACACAACCATATCGACGACGTGACGGAGATAATGAGAGGAGAGTGTCGCGGCCCTCTTTCATACCCCAGGACACCGTGGGTGAGGGCCATTGACAAGGGGTCGACAGGGGGTGAGGTTTTTTGTTAGAGATGTCAATTAGTTTTGATTGACGTGGTTATCACTGGAGCTGACGGGCTCCTCGGCGAGTACAAAGCGCGGTGAGGCTGAGGCTTACACGGAAACGGGATGCCGAAAACACGGAGAGTTACTAACTTCATTGCATAAAAGAAATACACCAATATGCCAATATAATAATATATAAATGTGATTTTTGCGGAAGCGAACCAGAAACTATAGATCATTTGTTGTTCAGTTGTCGGTATATGAAACCTTTGGGATCTCTATTAGTAATGTGGTTAAATGAAAATTGTATCCCTTATCTATTAAGAATACTATTATATATCATTTTAAATTAGAAACGTACACGTCGAAACACAAAGTAGATTACACAGTCTCTACCTTTGCAAAGAATTGGGACCCTCTCTCAAACTCTTTAATATTTAACGAAATTGTAAATTGAGCGGACGAACTAAATCTGCATTTTGTTATGTAAAAAAGAAATAGATAAATATGAAAGAGATACACTCATATGTTTGGAGAAACGACTCGTATCTTTTTCTATTGCTTTCAAAATTTAACGTTGGGAGGGCCAAAGACAAAATTCGCCCACGACGTTATGACACCCCTGGGACCAGCATAGGTTCCTTGTCCCGGTTTAGCCCATGTCTACCCAAATATGACGTGAAACACCAACCGTTCTGTTCGTTATTTACCGCTTTCAATAATCTCAAACTTCTACGTAGTCGTCGTTTCTTCCAAGAACATTCTGAGCGAAACAGTGTTGTTAATAGCAGTCCGTTTATTGCCGAAATGGTGATCGGTTTTAACCAGCATAATAAGTTAAACGTAGACCTAACAGCACTTATTCAGGTATCAGGGGTAAATGGTTAACTCTAAATCGGTGCAACATTCTGATCCGACGGTTCCGTCCCAAAAACGTTGCACTGGTTTACATTTAATGTTGTATTTATGAAGAATTAGACTATTTCAGGTATTTCCCAAAAGAAACAATGAGTCCGAATCATTCGCAAGTGGCTTAGGTAGGGTAGCATCAGATATTATGTAAGGTAGGCCTACTGCTATAGGATCTCTGGTAGAAGGACGTTCACTCGCGTGCGCGGTGTTTTTACGTTATAATACAATACGACCTGAGTGTAACCCATGCATGGTTCGGATGTTGGCTCGTAGCTAGGATAATCTTGTTGTTATCATCATAAAACAGGGGAAGGGTGGGGCTGTGTAAGCGCGTATCATCTTAAAAAGAGGGAGGGTGGGGCTGTGGGAGCGCGTATTATCTTAAAAAGGGGGAGGGGTGGGGCTGTGTGAGCGCGTATCACCCTAAAAAGGGGGAGGGGTGGGGCTGTTGGAGCGCGTATCATCTTAAAAAGGGGGAGGGGTGGGGCTGTGGGAGCGCCTATTATCCTAAAAAGGGGGAGGGTTGGGGCTGTCGGAGCGCCTATCATCCTAAAAAGGGGGAGGGGTGGGGCTGTGGGAGCGCGTATCATCCTAAAAAGGGGGAGGGGTGGGGCTGTGGGAGCGCGTATCATCCTAAAAGGGGGACGGGTGGGGCTGTGAGAGCGCGTATCACCCTAAAAAGGGGGAGGGGTGGGGCTGTGGAAGCTCGTATCATCCTAAAAAGGGGGACGGGTGGGGCTGTGAGAGCGCGTATCATCCTAAAAAGGGGGAGGGGTGGGGCTGTGGAAGCGCGTATCATCCTAAAAAGAGGGAGGGGTGGGGCTGTGACAGCGCGTATCATCCTAAAAAGGGGGAGGGGTGGGGCTGTGGAAGCGGCTACGCTGACCGTAAATGTACTGAGATATTGGGCGCATTTCTTTGTACCCCGGGTGTATCCCTACGGTGGACCGAATACGCACATTACGCATCGGTTCACCGCCCGACACTTCTTTCACCCGAGTATGAATGCGCGCGCATGCATTCGGCATGCCGATGTGCCCCGTTCTAAACAGCACGGGGCATTCGGGAGAAGATGGCGGCTGATTGAAAGGTGATGAAGAGTAGGTTGGTTCCAGTGCCTTAATGTGCACCGGATGTGAACGGTGTGTGCATTTCATTGGAATAGGCATATCCCTATCGGCGGACTCGGAAGCTCCCTGTCACGAAATGCGCCCATTGCTGGACACCGCTTCATCATCTGAACATAAAATAGCTGAAATATTTGAAACGCTCTCAAAAAGGTTACCGTCTGCCCTCTTGGTTTGAGGCAGGCCCCATTCTACCTAGACTCGGTTTGGTCACTCTTTGCTCACCCCAAACGCTGATATCTAGCCACCCCGTGCTTATCATGGACAACTGTGGGCCCCATATTTGACGTATATTAGTAATTGGTGCCAACAGTACAAAATGAGTTCTATTCCTGTTCTATTCCAGTTCTACTCCAGCATGTGATCACCTCACATTTATCACCTGGTCTTGCTACCCCACTATTCCCCACTACGTGAACTCGTTTTAATTAACTAGGCTTATCACGTTATTGTATGACAAGCGGAGTGTGAACATGCCTCATGAAGACGAAGGGCATGCAAAGTGCATGAAATTTGAGTTAATTTATTTACTTTGTTCACATTTATCACCTGGTCTTGCTACCCCACTATTCCCCACTACGTGAACTCGTTTTAATTAACTAGGCTTATCACGTTATTGTATGACAAGCGGAGTGTGAACATGCCTCATGAAGACGAAGGGCATGCAAAGTGCATGAAATTTGAGTTATCACTTACTTGTTAACTTATCTTACATTCCGCGTGTCTGTCTGATCGATGCCTATTATAAACTTCCACTATTAGCTATCTAGGAATTAATTTTCTAATTGAGTTGCATCACGTGACTCACTCAATTCATTTGAACTGCACATTTTGTTCTTATGCATTACGACAGATCTGGCATTAAGTCAAACCCAGACGGTAACATGTGTGATGACAGTTCTTGTGGCTTGTACAGCACGTAAATCCGGCTACTGGAAAAGGTTGTTACACGCCTTAACCGGCTCTGTCCACAGCTGAACCCCACCAACATGACGGACCGGTTCGAGGTGCCCTGGCAGCCCGTCCTCTCGCAGGGTCGAGCCCAGAACCCAGCCTACCAGGCCGAGGTCTACTCCACCGACCCTCTGAAGATCAGAGTCAACAGGACCAACTCCGGAACCGTCATGTGAGCTTGTAATGTAGAGTCCCTGTAGTGTGGGATAACATCAAGGGAGGGGTGGGGGGGGGGGGGCTTGTGACGTAGAGTCCTTGTAGTGTGGGATAACATCGAAGGGGGGGGGGGGCGCTGGCCATGTGGAGTTTTTGTAGTGTGGGATGATAGGAACGGGGAAGGGGGGCTGCGTAAGACAGCCGGAGAAACGAAATTGATGGGCACCGCACAGGTGTTCAATTTGGCAGGGATAGTATATTTTAATGGCATCTGACAAACTGGAATGAGATATATACGCATACAAGTGTCATCTAAATGACACATTCCTAAACTGTTCTGCGCACAAAGTTACGTTATAACAAGTCTTTGATCGCATAACAATTACTCTTAACTCTCAACATGACACTCACCTTAGTCAAGACGCATTCCCATTGGATGATACGGTAATGATATAATAGCTTTACAAAGCGCCTCGGTTCCCCGAGCAGCCATTTGGATAATTGTGTAGTTTTCGACCTCATCCTTATTATCGCTCAATGATCAAACATATATGAAAGATATGTAACTTTTTGTGAGGACGAAAATGTGGATGGGGTCGAAAACTACACACTTACCGCCTTTTGCCTTGTCGCCCCACAGCTGGGACACCGGGGTGGGTGGGTTCGCCTTCACCGACCAGTTCATGCAGCTGGCCACAGCACTTCCCAGCGAGAACATTTACGGCCTGGGCGAGAACCTCCACCACACCTTCAAACACAACCTCAACTACACCACGTGGCCGCTCTGGGCACGTGACCAGCCGCCCGGAAGTGACGATGACAAGGTCAGTATGTGCCTCTGCGGACGAAAGCTAACAATTTAAGCCTTATACTTTTGATATAATTATAAATACGCTGAAATGACGGTGTTGTGGTATTCTGACACCAGGTGGAAGCGACCGGTAATTATACATACACGATATATTTGCTATGTATTTACCAATTGATTATACATTTTATATTTACATGTATTTACTTCCCCGGTGTTCACATGGTAGATTTACAATATATTTTCAATACATTATACATTTACGATTGAAAGTGTAGTTGCAATAGGTGCTCCAATAAATATTAAATATCACTTAATGTACAAACCTAAATTGATCTTGAACGTTTTAGAAATACCTTCTAGATTGCTTTAATTCAAGTTACAATTCTGGTTGCTTAGCATATCGTCTGGGTGGGGGTAGGGTGGGGGTCTTTATGACCAAAGCTGTTTTTACGTTCCTCTCCACATGTTCCAGCGACAGGACCAGTATATGTATGTCTCTCATGTTGTCGTCTTCCACTCCAGGAATACAACCTGTACGGCGTCCACCCGTTCTACGAGTGTGTGGAGGATGACGGCCAGGCTCATGGCGTGCTCATGTGGGGGATGAACGCCATGGGTAGGCACTATACAGTACACTACACTGCACCAAATACTACACCATATACTGCGCCATACTACACCATACTACACCATGCTACCCCATGCTACACCACACTACACCATATACTGCACCATATACTGCGCCATACACTACACTACACCATATACTACACCATATACTGCGCCATACACTACACTACACCATATACTACACCATATACTGCACCATATACTGCACCATATACTGCACCATATACTGCACAATATACTACACCATACTACACCACACTGCACCATACTACACCACACTGCATCATACTACACCATATACTGCACCATATACTGCACCATATACTGCACCATATACTGCGCCATACTACACCATACTACACCATGCTACACCACGCTACACCACACTGCACCATATACTACAGCATTTACTACACCATACTACACCATACTACACCACACTGCACCATACTACACCACACTGCACCATACTACACCATACTACACCATACTACACCATACTACACCACACTACACAACACTACACCATATACTGCACCATATACTGCGCCATACACTACACTACACCATATACTGCACCATACTACACCATACTACACCATACTACACCATACTACACCACACTACACCATATACTGCACCATATACTGCGCCATACACTACACTACACCATATACTGCACCATACTACACCATGCTACACCATACTACACCACACTACACCACACTACACCATATACTGCGCCATACACTACACTACACTACACCATATACTGCACCACACTACACCATATACTACACCATACACTACACCATATACTACACCATACTACACCACACTACACCATACTACACCATACACTACACCATACTACACCATATACTACACCATTTACTACACCATACTACACCATACTACACCATACACTACACCATATACTGCACCATACACTACACCACACTACACCATACTACACCATACACTACACCATATGCTACACCATACACTACACCATATACTGCACCATACACTACACCACACTACACCATACTACACCATACACTACACCACACACTACACCATATACTGCGCCATATACTAGACAGGCCCTCCAGGCACCGACCATCATGTAGTGTGGGATACACATGTGTTACAGGCGGGATCACACCTTAAAGTTGATGCTCATTTGAAAGCCTAGGAAAATTGTTACTAGATCACTGATACTGGATATGATGATAATGACGTTTTTGCAAGTGGCGATGATGATTGTGGTGACAATAGTGACGATGATAGTGATGGACATGATGATGGTGATAATAATGCATCTTTCGTCTTGCCTCACACAGATATCACCTTATCACCCTACCCGATGATCACATACAAGACAATCGGCGGTATCTTTGACTTCTACTTCTTCATGGGCCCGTCGCCCGAGAACGTCATTCAGCAGTACACAGGGGTACGAGTTGGTCATCCACTACTGCTTATTGCGTAACATCTTGTCTTAATGATCATGGCAGTGTCCATGTCACTGACAGTTCAAGCGGTCATACCAACTTTCTCTCCGTACAGTTACCTCACTGTGCAGTCTAGGACGTGGCTAAAGACGGATGGGATGTCCTTAATTTATTTCATCGCGCCTTAGCTTCCAACTTGTTCCCAGTACAATAAGGACTTATTCGTTGATTTCTTCGTTGCTTTATTTGTTGATTTGTTTGATGATTTGTTCTCTCGGTTTACTATGGTTACAGGCTGTCGGTCGTCCAATGATCCCGCCATATTGGAGCCTGGGTTTCCAGATTAGTCGCTATGGTTACAGCAACACGACTGAAATGCGCAATGTCGTCCAGGAAACGACCGATGCGGGGATTCCCCTGGTGAGACCCCATATCTACCCATTGTGTGTGACGTGGTGCATTGTATAAGGATATACATTGTATGAAGATCATCGGAGCTATTTATGACCCAAGAAGAGGGAAAAAACCACAGTGATAACATTAACAGGAAGCCACAGCCCCATTATGCTATGTTACTACATCACGCATGTGACTCCAAGGCGTCTAGTCGGGCAAACATTAACCAGATATTTCAAATGGCTTGACAATATATAATCTCTAAATCGTGAAAATATAGGTGCACTCAGTAAGAATAGGGCGGGGGGGGGGGGATACCCCCTCCGAATCACGAATCTCCAAGAATTAGGGACAGCAATATCGAATCTTTAAGATTAGGAGATTTTAAAGTTGGGCGCGAAAAAAAAACCTTAATTGCCAACAGCTGATCGCGAATCTCCAAGAATTCCTCGATCCCAATCGCGGAGATCGGAACAGGTATCCTCCCCGCTAGAATACTGCACCATATATAAATAGGGGAAAATGCTGAGAGTTATTATTGTGCATGCCAAATGCCATGGTTCTGTAGATAAAATATTAATGTCTATAATAATGCCTGTAATAATACCTCTATCCCTTCTCAGGACGTGCAGTATGCAGACATCGACTACATGGACCGACAGCGGATCTTCACCCTCGACCAGGAGAACTTCACTGACCTTCCTCAATACTTCGATGACCTTCACGCCAAGGGCATGAGGGCCATTGTCATACTGGTAAACGGCCGCGCCTACCAGTCTCAAACTACCTGGCTTTATATCAAGTATAACATGTATAATTCAGGTCATATTTAAATACTCTATTCTTTCTAAAATAAAATAAAACATTATTTCAACAAAGAAAATGCAAAAAGGATCGTGCGCAAAAATAGCAGCTAAATAGGCACACTGATGTCTTGAGCCACCCCCACCCCCCCCCCCCGTCCCATCCTCTCCTCACGATCTAAAATCGTCCCCTCCCCAATCCCCTATTTCTTTCCACACCTATATTTGACCATTGGAAGCAATGCCGCAATGCACTTCATTATTCACCAGTTCAGGAGTGACAAGCAATGAACAGTAACCCTAAGCCCCGCCCCTGCGGTGATTAACAGGTCGGCACTATCCATAGGCTGGCCAACCGATACAGCCATGGCGCAACCATCATGGTGCCATTGCCCTAGATGTAATAATGAACGCTGTTTGAATCCACTCCGCCTTGGTGTTTCTGATATATTCCTCCTCATTCACCCGCTGTATGCCTTGCTTGTAGGATCCCACAGTTGAGATTAACAACGCCTACGACACCTACACACGAGGCCGGACCCAGCAAGTCTACGTGACGTGGGAGTCGCAGGATGACATGCCGGACGGCGACTATGACATCCACAACCGATTGGATGTCATGGGCACGGTGAGCCCTCCAGATAGATAGTTTGAAAAAAATATATATAAATATAATATAGATATCATCGTTTTGAAGAAACAACTGTTCTCAACAACTGTTGCTTTTTAGTTGCTTCTGGTCCTTACATGTCCTCCTCCTCTTTGCCTTGCGTACTGCTTCTATGTTTTCTTCTTCGTTTTATCTTTTCTTATTGCAAGTATTTTTTGTCATTTTAGTCTCTTAGTTTTGTACGTGTAACTCTATGTCTGTGTTGTCACTCTGTGTCTGTGTTGTCACTCTGTGTCTGTTGTCACTCTGTGTCTGTGTTGTCACTCTGTGTCTGTGTTGTCACTCTGTGTCTGTGTTGTCACTCTGTGTCTGTGTTGTCACTCTGTGTCTGTTGCCACTCTGTGCCTGTGTTGTCACTCTGTGTCTGTTGTCACTCTGTCTGTGTTGTCACTCTGTGTCTGTGTTGTCACTCTGTGTCTGTTGCCACTCTGTGTCTGTGTTGTCACTCTGTGTCTGTTGCCACTCTGTGCCTGTGTTGTCACTCTGTGTCTGTTGTCACTCTGTGTCTGTGTTGTCACTCTGTGTCTGTGTTGTCACTCTGTGTCTGTTGCCACTCTATGTCTGTGTTGTCACTCTATGTCTGTGTTCCGACAGGTATGGCCAGAATATATTGTCGTCTTCCCGGACTTTTTCAAGAACGAAACGATCGACTATTGGGTGGATGAGGTGGAACTGCTGGCCAATGTCGTGGGTCTGCCCTTCGACGGTATTTGGCTGGTCAGTAGATGGTCATATCATTACATACAGACCCTAGATGAATCCATATTTCTTTACTAGCCTGGCATCCTAACAACCCTTGTTTATCCATATATTCGACTTCATTCAATGTCAAACTATAATCCCGTTAAATTATAATCCCGATATATTTACACTGTCACTAATATAGCCAGAGTTTCTCTCTTGACGATTACAGTGATATAATGACAACTGGTGCCGTCTTAGATGACAATTACGTGACATCGGTGTCGAAACTATTAACATTATTTTGCTGCGTTCATCTACTATTCATTTATATGGCTTGCGTGACGGCCAGGTCTATTATTTTCCTACATTGATTCACACACTTTGGTCTGGTGGGAATCATGTTCAAAATGATACAAAATGTTGCACATAGCATTTTGCTGCCAATGACAGGACATGAACGAGCCGGCCAATTTCGACACTAATGGCGATCGCGCGTGGAATTGGCCCGAAGATCGGGTGCCCATCTACACCCTCAAGTGTCCCAACAGCTCATTGGACGATCCGCCATACAGGACAAGTACGTCACCGGCCCAGCCAGCCAATCAGGGCTCAAATGGAGTTTCCGCTATGAATAGACTTAAAAAGGAACGATTTACTTTGCCGTAGATCACTTTCAGCTCTTATAATCTAATATATTAAGTAACGAAATTAGTGTTCCTTTATTAGCTATTTGAACAATTGATTCAGTTTGTATGACAACAGAGACGTAAACAGTTTGTGAATACATGTATATGTTGGACGTACCCTGTTTCTCCACGAAATAAATTGTAACAAATATATAGGCCTACCTCAAAATAGACTTTGTCACATTTGTAGTGCCATACAGAATCATAGAAAAACAGGTCTGAAAACGTAAGACAATTCGTTATGGGTAGCCTATAATCATTATAGGTTACTGGACTATAGGCCATATATCTTAATGATGCGTGTTGTATGTGGGCTCCAGAGGCCGCCTTCCTCTATGACGACCCCAGCACGGGCACATTGGCGAGGCTTTCCTCCAAGACTCTCTGTCTGAACGCGGTTCACGGCGCGGAGGGCTCCAGCCTCCGACACTACGACGTCCACAACCTGTATGGCCACCAGCAGACCGTGGCCACCTGGGAGTAAGTAGAGGGGGGGGGGTGGGGGCGGGGGAGGAGGGAGCACGGGGGGCACGGCCATCATCTGTATGGCCATCAGCAGACCCTATTCGTCAGTAAATAGATATGGGTACATATCGTGGGGGCGGGGGTGGGTGGGAGAGGGGGGCACCATATCTCGTGCCTTGCTCACCACATAACCTGCAGGTCCCATGGTAATGAATGACTCCCACTGACTTGTTGCAGGGCGCTGTTGTCGCTAGGCAACAACACCCGCCCAATGATAGTGACCCGCTCCACGGTGCCAGGGGGACGGACGCTACAGCGGACGCTGGCTGGGCGATAATGCGTCCAAGTGGAAGGACATGAAGCTCTCCATCATTGGTAACAACCTCTCCTACGCCGCCATTGTCGACCGTATACACATGAACTGTTACTGTAATGGAACTGTATGGTTTAGATGTCGTGTTGAGCTGTATCTATAATAGATCAATATGAATGATACGTTAGGCAATGCTGATTATTCCATTATTTCTGTCATTTCATGCATTTTCAGGTATGCTGGAATTCAACTTGTTCGGGATACCTTACGTAAGAGCAACATTCTTTATTGTTTGCCTCATCTGTCGCTACCTTGTATCTCATGTAAATAATTATCATGCGCTACTGGTATTATATATTGTCCCAGATAGATGTGTATCTTATACGAGCCAGTAAAGATGGGTTATTTTTCAATACCGTCAGAACTTGTATGACTAATTAGTACGCTAATTAGTCTATTCTTGTTGCTGATGGATATGTATAATTAAGGACAATTAACATCTTATTCTCCATAGTTAATAGGAATGAGTGAGGCTCCGGAAGTTCCTCTGTTGAGGGCTGCTCTCGCGTGCCATATAATTGCCTTCATCTCCCGTGTAAGATAGAATAAATTCAGCTTCATTAGCTTTATGCAACGTGACTTCTCGAGCATTTAGCTCAGAACTTATGGGTATATGTCATATGCATGTCAGCTGCATGACATTGTTTAGCCATATGTGTTTCCATGACAATAACGACTTTCCGTACGCAGATCGGGGCTGACATCTGCGGTTTCTTCAACGACTGCCCTGCAAACCTGTGTCTCCGGTGGCACCAATTGGGGGCCTTCTACCCCTTCGCCAGGAACCACAACCACGAGGCAGCTCAGGTGGGCAGGAGTGTCTGTGTGTGTGGGGGTGGGGGGGGGGGTCGGGGGATGGGGGGTCGGGGGGTGGGGGGGGGGGGGGTCGGTGGATGGGGGGGACCTTCTACCTCTTCGCCAGGAACCACAATCACGAGGCAGCTCAGGTGGGCAAGAGTGTCTGCGTGTGGGGGGTGGGGGGAGGGGGGTCGGGGGGTGGGGGGGACCTTCTACCTCTTCGCCAGAACCACAATCACGAGGCAGCTCAGGTGGGCAAGAGTGTCTGCGTGTGGGGGTGGGGGGAGGGGGGGTCGGGGGGTGGGGGGGGGGCTTCCACCCCTCCGCCAGGAACCACAACCACGAGGCAGCTCAGGTGGGCAGGAGTGTCTGTGTGTGAGGGGTGGGGGAAGGGGGGGGTGGGGGGTGGCGGCTACGAACACTTTGTCACTAACCGGGGTTGGATCCAGGGCGGGGGGTCCAGGGGGTCCGGACCCGGCCCCCCCCCCCCCCTCCTTTTTGAGGAAGAATGCCGTTTTTCAATGCACAATTTAAGCGATCTGAGGTGTGAACACCCATTTAAAAAAAAAAACGAGACGGCGTGGGCCACCCCCCCTCCCCCTCGCCGGTCGCAAGATTTCAGTGGAACCCCCCCCCCCCCCTGTCGTCAAAATATTAGTCGACTCCCCAGTCGCAATTTGTTCAGAGCCCCCACCCCCGGTCGCAATGCTCAGTGGACCCCCCCCTTTTTCAAATTCCTGGATCCGCCCCTGCACTAATAAAGAAGGTTGTGTGAGTTGCTTGATTAAATTGCTTGAGTGAAGTGTTCTGTGGATGTTTTAACATTAAATCTGTCACATCGTCTGGGGTAATAATGGCCTTAGCCTCATCATATATAGGCATTCATGCTTCATCCCTGAAACAGATGAACTTTTAAGTTGTAGTTTTTTTTCTGTGGTTGTAATTGTTTAGGACTAAATAAAACAAGGATTTAGTTTGGCCAGACTAATGCAAATAAATACGGACAACATATGTGTTGGTGTGGTGTACTACATAATCAAAATACGCATAGCCCTATAGGTGACCTTTTGTTGCCATTTGTACTGACGATCGATGAGATATCATGATTCATTTCATGCAGAGAAAACTCTTACATCGTTAGCATGTCCAGTACATTTTCTGATGAAGTTAGTTTGAAAGTCATCAAAGACCTAAGGAACAATTTGTGTTATTGTAATTCAAAATATTAAGGCAAGCGTCACAAGGAAGTCTCATTTGTACTTCAGTCGTGCTTTCTTTTGTCGACAGCCCCAGGACCCTGCTTCCTACGGTGACTCTGTGGTCACCGCTACCCGTGAAGCCATGAACGTGCGCTACACCCTGCTACCCTACCTCTACACCCTCTTTTACCACGCCCATGTCCATGGCAACACTGTCGTCCGACCTCTAGTACACGAGTGAGTTGTCACCATGGTTACGATATTCGCTATATATAACGATATTCGCTATATATAACGCGCAATATACTTCTAGAAAATGTAATTTTGGGCATAGCAAAGCGCAGGTTTTGGATCAATGTTTGTGGTACCTATATACCAGGAGACAAACTCTGTAACTGTCAATGCTAACGTAATGGGTGCGGAAGAACAAAAGAACAAAAACTAAGTATCTAAGGTACATGCGCGTCTTGCACGTCAAGTTTTAAATGCTCTATTTCAAGGTCGCCGCACCGCGCTGACCAATGGCATCGTTCTTTTAAATGACACCATCACGAAATTAATAAAATTATATCGTTCAATTTACCTATGTTTGTCTCACCTAGATTTCCCACTGACAACAATACTCGGGACATTGACGAACAGTTTTTGTGGGGGCCGGCCCTGATGATAGTCCCAATCCTGGAAGAGGTGAAAACACTATACTGCATTAATGCCATTAACTATTGTTCAAAATATATGTCATATCGAACATATCACCCCCCCCACCCCATCCATAACCCCCATTTCTTGTTTCCCCCAACACCAGTAATAAGTGGTTAGATAAATTAACCGTGGTATATACGTATATATTAACGGAGCAAAGTTCCCCGCCTTCGTTAACCTTGCGATGACGTTTTATCCTCTATGTTTCAGGACGCTACGTCCTTGACCTTCTACATGCCGTCCGGTCGCTGGTACGATTATTACTCGGTACGTATCAAAATGTCAAGATTTCTAATGTCATTCACCGACAGATAATTGTCTCATTTTTGGACTGATTATAATGCCCATAAACTGATATAGTTTGTTACTCCAGTTCACCGTTATAGGGTTCACGATTTTTTTCGAGTCCCGATCAGGACATTTGGGACATTTTTCCTAGGCCTATTGTGTTTTGCTATGTATT
The DNA here is from genome assembly GCA_964019135.1 of Arenicola marina. Lineage (NCBI taxonomy): Eukaryota > Metazoa > Annelida > Polychaeta > Arenicolidae > Arenicola > Arenicola marina. The sequence continues at coordinate 17,634,927 of OZ025249.1, forward strand.
CCTATCGCCCGCCGTCCCTTTTAAATATCGGTGTCGCCATTCCAGTTGTCCCTGGTGAGTGATGAGAGCCAGGACATGATAGAGCCGGTCAGCGCCAGCTCCCCCATCTTCCTCTACATCAGAGGAGGGCACATCCTGCTGACCCAGCAGCCAGCCAACACCACCGTCTACAGGTCAGCGCCGTCATAGTGACCACCAGTCGCGTGATAAAGCCCCAGCCGCATACGCCAATAGGCAATCCGCTGGTCAAATGCAATAGTGTTGTTACATATGCGCCGTTACATATAATGATATTAATAAATTAATTAATTAATTAGCCAACTTAAAATTATCTGTAATGGCGCCGATAAGATATTATTTTTTTGTCATACCTGTATTAATGGCGAGATTAATGGGAGATTCCTTGTCTCGTGTGTGAAGGTTAATTTAGTGTGGACGACATCAAAAGCCGTTTGCGCTACACATTTAGCGCATATATTCTACATATTATGCAGGGTATTGAGTTACTAGTTACCGCTATGCTGCAGCCACATGATTCCCGGCACCCATGTTTAACCGGCTAATTGTTGAAGTTCACGCCTGCACACGTTATGCAAAACGAATTAGCAGAATCGGGTGAATTCTGACTATATTACGCTATGTTATGGCGTAGATAACGCTAATGATTCTGGCCTCTTTCTGGAGTCTTTCTGTTCCACTGAATTATTGGGGAAATACGATGTGTTTTTTTTCTTCAGTCGACTGAACCCATTCGGCATCAAGGCAGCTCTGGATGAGGACGGATACGCCCAGGGCGAGCTGTTCTGGGACGACGGGGACACGTATGGTACGCCATCAGCACGCCATCAGTACACCATCAGTACGCCACCAGTACGCCAAGTCGGGGCATCATTTATCTTCTCCCAGGCTTCCGTGGAAACGAATTACTTCAAATCCCGACCGCACCGAGATTTGTACCCCGGGAAGACGAGATTTGTACCCCGGGAAGACGAAAGGGATGGGGACATAATCACTTTTTCTCATATCATTACCGACTTCCGTATTCCGTGTAAAACAGTGCTGACCCCTACTGGGCGAACCATTCAAACTAATCCATGTATGGATCGGGCTCTCAGATTATTTAATGCTGCCGGTCAGATGCTCTCACTTTGAAACAGGAATGAATCTCAAATCCAAAGTCAGTGGTTTACTGTCCACATTGCCCGCCGGTTCCTGCCCTGGGCTGTCCTCAACTACCTGACCATGAATAACGAACCAAGGACTAAGAATAACGTAGTGGCAGAAAATAAAAGAATGTGTACCTAGTATGGAATGGGACGAAATTGCTGTGAGAGCATTCATTTACAGCTAATTTCAATTATCTACTCTATATATTATTTATGTATTTCCTTTCAAGATTAAGAAGATGCATTATGTGTGTAATAATAACATCCATGCCTCTTAGTTTATACAGACTCTATGTTTCTTAATGACTTTGTCTAAACATGTAGGCCTACTTTGAACATTTTGTTGCTGTTCCAGATACTATTGGAATGGGCCATTACCACTTTGCTCGATATGAAATACAAGAGGTATATCGCCACCATATCTACTTCCCATAAAAGCTCCAGACTATGTGATCTTGGTGACCCGTTAAACGTTCCGGGTTTTCAGCAATGTAATTATACGTATTGTACACCATATATTGTGGAACTGGGCGCAAATGTCATCTGGAGTAAACGTCTATTCCATTGTCATTGAATACTGCAGGGAGTCCGTAGACTAGGGAAAATACGAGGCGATCTAAGGTAACCGTTTAATGTACGTGCTTTGGTTTTGTAGAATAAACTAACGGTTGAAATCGACAAGCGTAACAGGACCTTGATGGACGCCCTGGTTCTGGACGATGTAGAGATAGCAGGCGTCTCCAGCGCTAATTTCGTCTACGTCAACGGCACAAACGTCACTGATTTTGACTTCGACGCCTCGACCCAAGTAAGTTGATTCCTCACTGGGTGATACGTTTGTTCCGCCAGTTCTCGGTGATGTGTCCCACCTCCTTACGGTCCGTGTTCAGTTCTGTGTTGTCCGCCATGCAAATAGTGAAGAAATTGTGACGACACGTTTAGAATTTATTGACACTGAAGACACATGTGACTGTTCATACGAGTTGCAACGTTGGCCCGATGACATAAAATGCCAAGTAATTGACATTAATTAATTTTCCACTATATTGCCGGTCGTTGCCTTGAACAAAGGGTGAACAACATTTTATAGATGGATCCATTATTGAGTTTCCCTGTAGGCCTATATTGGCCGGTCTCATAACTTTGGAAATAGAAAGACGGGAATGCCTTTTAAATCTGACATATATGATAGGAAATTCGGATTGCTCGTATCCTCAAGAAGTCTCATGGCTTGTCTCTGTATGGTTGTCTCAGGTGTTGAACATCAGTAACCTGGGATTGGTCATGGATGACGAGTTCATCATAGAGTGGAGGTAAGTTGTATATCTTTATTTCATTGCAGAACACCTGCCAAACTCAAAATATACTCTTCTCAGATATTTATACTTCATGTCCATAAAAGCTGTAATGTTGTGTGTAGTCGGTTTGGCTCGGGACCGGAACATCTATATCACGGGCCACCAAGATTTACTTTATGGATAGGACTTTTGAAGGGCTGATTAAGTTGTTTGGGTGTCTAGAGTGCGGCACACGGTTGAGGATGCTCAGGTTGTTGCATTTGGATGTTTTCACTTTGCTCTCTTGCAAAGCGTTCTGTTCGCCGTAAACCATGACGACCGTTTCCAGGGACACTCGCTTGCCAGAAAGCCACGAGGTGCAGCTACAGGACTGCTGCCCAAACGGCTGCGACGAGACGGAATGCTCAGCCAAAAAATGTGACTGGTCGCAAGTATTCGGGTCGCCCAGCATACCGAGCTGCACCAAGCCCATGTACGCATGCCCAATGGCGTTATACTCAAGTTCTTTCATCAGACTAAACCCAAAGATGGTTGGAGTAGGAGGGGGGAGGGGGGGGGGGGGGCGCGATTATGCATGTCTCTACCTATCTCGTTCATATAGCTTGGCAACTCTTACAGATTGTACTGTTCAGAACATAAAAATCACAACGGCGAAGTACTGGACCTATTACATAGTGATATTATATTTCATGATAGCGGTGAGTGCAAATTAAGGCGCTATATGTAGATATAATTGCACTATAACAACCTGTTGTACCAGGTATGGAACATGTATTTTTTATTCCTCCATCCTTCCATACGTTTGTCTCCCTATATCTATGCACAGCGGCTACGGCTACCTGGGCACCGACGAGAACCCGGAGTTCCCCCTGAACAAGCTCGCCGGGGCGTCATCCATGTTCGTCGACAACATAAATGGTCTCCTCAGTCTGACAGAATACGATCACGTCTTGAATATCAAGGTGCGCATGACCTTTTGACACGCACATGTCTTGCCTCTGTTCAAGACTTGTAAGGCCACTTTTCGACAGCCAAACCCAATCTCAAACCCAACACATTTTACATCACAGACGTCTATGTGTTGCTATTGTCTTCCATTGTAATTAGTTCATTTTTCTCCTTTTATTTAAATTTTCTATCAGGACTGCGCAACTAAATGGCCGATTTTTATACTGTTTGTCTATATACCTTTCCGTCCGTCTGTTTTGTTTATCGAGTTAAAGCTACATGCCGCGCTGTGGCTGATAGAGATCACGTGACCTTGATGTAAGACTAAAAGCGTAATGTGGAAAAACGTTTCAATAATTTGCCCTCACTGACTACCACACTGTCACTTCAGCTGACTGACCCCCTCAACCCCAACCGCTACGAGGTTCCCATTCCCTTGAACCTGGACCCAGTTGTCTCGTCGGAATTGGTTTGGCTTACCAATCCCATACCATTCACCATTCAGATTGAGAGAACATCGTCGGAGATTAATCTGTGAGTTCTCCTTAAGAAAGATCAATGTGTATCACACATATGTATATACATATAACACTTATGGTTATTAATTGTTTTATCTGTACGATGGTATGCCAGAAGATACACTTACAGTTACTAATTATTGTTTTAACTGTGCGATGGTACCTCCCCAGATACGCTTAAGGTTATTAATTATTGTTTTATCTCTGCGATGGTACCTCCCCAGATACGCTTACGGTATTATTAATGTTTTATCTGTGCGATTGTACCTCCCCAGATACGCTTAAGGTTATTAATTATTGTTTTATCTCTGCGATGGTACCTCCCCAGATACGCTTACGGTATTATTAATGTTTTATCTGTGCGATTGTACCTCCCCAGATACGCTTAAGGTTATTAATTATTGTTTTATCTCTGCGATGGTACCTCCCCAGATACGCTTACGGTATTATTAATGTTGTATCTGTGCGATTGTACCTCCCCAGATACGCTTAAGGTTATTAATTATTGTTTTATCTCTGCGATGGTACCTCCCCAGATACGCTTACGGTATTATTAATGTTTTATCTGTGCGATGGTACCTCCCCAGATACGCTTAAGGTTATTAATTATTGTTTTATCTCTGTGATGGTACCTCCCCAGATACACTTACGGTATTATTAATGTTTTATCTGTGCGATGGTACCTCCCCAGATACACTTACGGTTATTAATTATTGTTTTATCTCTGCGATAGTACATCCCCAGATACGCTTAAGGTTATTAATTATTGTTTTATCTCTGCGATGGTACCCCCCCAGATACGCTTACGGTATTATTAATGTTTTATCTGTGCGATGGTACCTCCCCAGATACGCTTAAGGTTATTAATTATTGTTTTATCTCTGCGATGGTACTTCCCCAGATACACTTACGGTATTATTAATGTTTTATCTGTGCGATGGTACCTCCCCAGATACGCTTAAGGTTATTAATTATTGTTTTATCTGTGCGATGGTACTTCCCCAGATACGCTTACGGTATTATTAATGTTTTATCTCTGCGATGGTACCTCCCCAGATACGCTTAAGGTTATTAATTATTGTTTTATCTCTGTGATAGTACCTCCCCAGATACGCTTACGGTATTATTAATGTTTTATCTGTGCGATGGTACCTGCCCAGATACACTTACGGTATTATTAATGTTTTATCTCTGTGATGGTACCTCCCCAGATACGCTTAAGGTTATTAATTATTGTTTTATCTCTGTGATGGTACCTCCCCAGATACGCTTACGGTATTATTAATGTTTTATCTGTGCGATGGTACCTGCCCAGATACACTTACGGTATTATTAATGTTTTATCTCTGTGATGGTACCTCCCCAAATACGCTTAAGGTTATTAATTATTGTTTTATCTCTGTGATGGTACCTCCCCAGATACGCTTACGGTATTATTAATGTTTTATCTGTGCGATGGTACCTGCCCAGATACGCTTAAGGTTATTAATTATTGTTTTATCTCTGTGATGGTACATCCCCAGATACGCTTACGGTATTATTAATGTTTTATCTCTGCGATGGTACCTCCCCAGATACACTTACGGTTATTAATTATTGTTTTATCTCTGCGATGGTACCTGCCCAGATACGCTTAAGGTTATTAATTATTGTTTTATCTCTGTGATGGTACCTCCCCAGATACGCTTACGGTATTATTAATGTTTTATCTCTGTGATGGTACCTCCCCAGATACACTTACGGTTATTAATTATTGTTTTATCTCTGCGATGGTACATCCCCAGATACGCTTAAGGTTATTAATTATTGTTTTATCTGTGCCATGGCTCGTCTCTAGGATAGACACGGCGTTGGGCGAAAATGGCGGCCTAAGCTTCTACGACCAGTACATTGAGTGGGGGTGGCTGCTGCCCACTGACAACGTGTACGGCTTCGGGGAACACATGCACACATCCCTGAAACATGACATGAACCATAGGACCTGGCCGATGTTCAGCCGGGACCAGCCGCCTCAGGTATACAGTCCGAAGTCAAGAGGGGAGTGGGTGGTGGTGGTGTTGTTGGAGAGGGTTTCTTTGGTATGATGTAATGATATTAAATTCATTGTAAGATATGGCGTTAATTGCGTATGGATGAGACACAAATAATCTATGAAATGCTTCATCGCTATATGATATCCTTTTGATATGACTAAAACGGTTGTTAATATTTTTATTACATGCAATTATCTCCGAAACAATTATGGCGTACGACTTTGCGCAAGTCAATAGGAAAGGAGAAAAATTAAGAATATGCCAGGCGGCATCAAACAAATGTGGCACAACACTATTTTTAAATATCCTATGTATGAGCAAATTATACTACTTTGCTTTAAACAACTTAAAGGCCAGAAAACAGTTTACGGCCACGACTCGAATGCTAACCATGCCAGACAGTAATCGTGTTTTATGTAAATTCTGTTCTAAGACTGTGACTAGTATACAGTCTCACCTTCACAATCAATGTCTTACGCTAATGTCCTTTTCGTTGGCTTCCATACCAACACACATTGAAGTGATAATTTACATTTGCATTGCAAGATATTTATCGTTGGAATCTTACAGGATGATGCAAATCTCTACAGCGTTATGCCTTTCTATATCTGTGTGGAGGAAGATGGCAAGGCCCATGGAGTGTTCTTCCTCAACACCAATGCCCAAGGTGTGTGCTATGCCGAATTACTGCAGCAGGGCCGGATCTAGGGCGGGGGGGGGGGTTAGGGGGGTTGCAACCCCCCCTTGGGAACTTGAGCATACACTGCAAAAGTCGGGTTCCCCGATCACCCCCCACCCCTGGTCGCAAGTTTTCAGATAGCTCACAATGAGATCACACAATACCCCAAGGAGCTCACACAATACCCCAAGGAGCTCACACAATACCCCAAGGAGCTCACACAATACCCCAAGGAGCTCACACAATACCCCAAGGAGCTCACACAACACCCCAAGGAGCTCACACAATACCCCAAGGAGCTCACACAATACCCCAAGGAGCTCACACAATACCCCAAGGAGCTCACACAATACCCCAAGGAGCTCACACAATACCCCAAGGAGCTCACACAATACCCCAAGGAGCTCACACAATACCCCAACCCAAGGAGCTCACACAATACCCCAACCCAAGGAGCTCACACAATACCCCAAGGAGCTCAAACAATACCCCAAGGAGCGGTCCTTTGATACATGTTGTCAAAAATGTATGGTATCAACATAGAGGTGTGAACCTTAGAAAGTCTTATAAATTTTGCAAGGTAAATAGTGTCAACAAGTTATAGCTCTTCAACATAGCATTGTGAACGCTAGAAACTCATATATACTATGGAAGAATTTATATTTTACGCAGGGCCTTAATAACGATCATGGTTTCGCCGTTGATGAAGTTGAAGCTGCTTTCTTTGTGAACAGAGGTGACTCTGAGATCGAGTCCAGGGATCTCCTACCGAACGACCGGAGGGATCCTGGATATCTACCTGATTCTGGGGGACAATCCTGAACAAGTTGTGCAGAGGTTCACCAAGGTACCTTTGCATCGCACTACATGTATAGCTCGAGTCTGAGATAAACGGGATGGAATGAGCAAATTACTCCATTCAGCCTATTACGCCAAGTAACCACTAATTCAGTTGGTCACATCACTATCAGCCGTAAGGTTCTCACATCACTATCAGCCGTAAGTTTCTTACATCACTTGCTCCTTTCTACTGTTGGATGCATGTATATTTATATTTATTTATTATAATGTATATTTAGTACCACGTGGCTTTCTCATACTCATTACAGATGGTGGGTCGTCCCTTCATGCCGCCATATTGGTCTCTGGGCTTCCAAATCTCCCGCTATGGCTACAACAACATTACCAACATGATGGATGCCGTGAGCAGGACGGTCGAGGCGGAGATCCCCGTGGTAAGGCAGCCGCGGATCGCAGAAGGTTCGATAAAGAACGAATAATTGGAACTTTTAAATGAAACCGTGTTACCCTGAACTTTAAAATACGCACAAACTTTAAAGGACACTTTGGCGCTATGATATGAACGATAACGCTATGATATGAGCGATGTGGTACATTTGTTCCACCTAAAAAAATATAATAGATATAGATAATAAATGTAATAGTTAATCTTGTGATCTTGATTTCGCGTCCCCTCCCCGTCCCTCCTCCACCCCCTTCCCTCCACCACCCTACCCTCCTTCACCCCTTCCCTCCTCCACCCCCGTCCCTCATCCACCCCCTACCCTTCCTCACCCTACCCCTTCTCCACCCCCTACCATCCCCCACCCTACCCCTCCTCCACTCCCCTCCTCCACCCCTACCCCACCCTAACCCTCCTCCACACCTATCCTCCTCCACCCTACCCCTCCTCCACCCCTACCCTCCCCCTCATACCCCTCCTCCACCCCTACCCTCCTCCACACCCTACCCATCCCCAACCCATCCCTTCACCACCCCCCAGGATGCCGTCAATATGGACATTGACGTCATGGACGAGCGGAAGAGCTTCACCTACGACACCGAAGCCTTTGACGGTCTGCCGGAGTACATCGCCGAGCTGCACGCCGGGGGGATGCGAAACATTATACTAATCGTGAGTCAAGGATATCTTTGTCTTACGGTGCGTATTATAACATAATTAATATTATATATATCGTCATTATAAATGATTTGTATTATTGTTATTATAATAATTAAAACTTAATTAATTAATATTATTACCATTTTAATTAATTATTATAATGTTAATTAATTAGTATTTTTATTTTTATTTATTATTATTATTTTAATTTATTAGTATTGTTATTTTAAGTAATTATTATCATTATTCTATTTATTACTATTATTGCCACTGTTATTACAATAAATATTATTATTATGACAAAAGTCACTATTTTAAATATTTCATTTTTAGTTATTAGCAAAAATGGTACTTAACAAAATACTTAATTTAACTTACGTTAATTATTGACTAATGTTTTCATTCTCGTCCCTTCAAGAAAGCCTTCGACGTGAACACTTGATATGATCTTGACCTTTCAGAATCCGTTCCTAATCAGCAATGAAACGGATTACGCCCCGTACGATAACGGACGGACTCAGGACGTCTTCATCAAGTTCCCGCCCGGCGTCAGTCCAGACACTGACATCAACGGCAACGACGTCCTTCTGGGATGGGTGAGTTCTCTGATCAAGATTGGTGGGCAACGGAGGCTGGTGGACCGGGCAGCGATAGGGCTGCGGGTGGGTAGGGGGGGGGGGGGGGGGAGGCGGCGATAAGGAGTGTATTGTGTACGTTCATTATATCATTCAGGATTCAATTGGAATTAATATTAGATACCCTATGCCTCTGCGCAGAAAACACATATATGTATAAAATATTATATCATATATATATTGTGTTTCATGTTGTAGTTTCTAGCATTTTCATAAGAGCTGTGATAATTTGCACGCCATGGCAGTGGCGGATCCAGGGGGGGGGGTTAGGCAACCCCCCCCTTGGGAACCTGAACATACACTGTTAAAGTCGGCTTGTCCGGGCAGCGTCCCCCCCCCCACCCCCGGTCGCAAGGTTTAGCCAGAGAGCACCCCCCACCGGGTCGCAAGTTTTTCAGTGAGCAACCCCCCCCCCCCACCTGGGCAAAAAGAGAGCACCCCCCCCCCCTTGGCAAATTCCTAGATCCGCCCCTGCATGGTGCACTCGGGCTACAAGGGTTAAAAATGGCAGTACGTGGAATTGCATTGTACGTAGATGCCTGTGATCACATGCGCTTTTTGCTGTCGTTGTTTCTCCAGGTGTGGCCAAAAGGAAGAGTTGTATTTCCGGACTTCTTTAAAGCTGAGACAAGGCCTTACTGGCGAGACGTGGTCCAAGACTTCTATTCCAACACTCTGGAGTTCGACGGTCTTTGGATTGTAAGTAAACTCAGAACACAGAGTAAGCCAAAAAGATAAAGATTTTACTTGCGGCAAAGTGATCTTAAGTGCGGTTGTTAATAACATGTTAGATAACAGTTTAATTCGTACTATAGGCTGGCATCCAGCCAACATAAGTAAACAAAAAACAAAAACATGACAGTGCATACAGGCTATATGAAATAATATTTGTTAATAATAGAATAGGAATATAAACCGACCAGTGTTGGCATAAGCTACACACAACCACACCGGTACTGCTGTACACAGCCACACCGGTACTGCTGTACACAGCCACACCGGTACTGCCGTACACAGCCACACCGGTACTGCCGTACACAGCCACACCGGTACTGCCGTACACAGCCACACCGGTACTGCTGTACACAGCCACACCGGTACTGCTGTACACAGCCACACCGGTACTGCTGTACACAGCCAGACCGGTACTGCTGTACACAGCCACACCGGTACTGCTGTACACAGCCATACCGGTACTGCTGTACACAGCCACACCGGTACTGCCGTACACAGCCACACCGGTACTGCCGTACACAGCCACACCGGTACTGCCGTACACAGCCACACCGGTACTGCCGTACACAGCCACACCGGTACTGCCGTACACAGCCACACCGGTACTGATGTACCTCTCCGCTTGACCCTCGTCATCAAGACGCCATGTTTTACCACCGTTAGGGCGCCGATAATCTGTTATGTGTGCATGACGTCAAGTCAGTGATGCTGTATTGTAGGACATGAACGAACCAGCCAACTTTGGGACCAATGAGGATCAAGCTTTCAACTGGCCGGATGACGACACTCCTTATTGGACGCTCCAGTGCCCCAATACCACCTTTGATGATCCCATCTATAAACCGGGTACAAACGTCGCTGTAAAGGCTGCTTGTCGAGCTTTTCCCGCCAAAAATCTAAGACCAGGCGACATATATATCCCAATTTGCAGAAAACTCGATTGCTTCACTGTATAAGTTCCTAAACCTAATAAACATCGCCGTTTCGGCTGTGCATGATATGGCAAACGTGTCTATCCCGGGACACCATAAAACAAACATTGCGAAGCACACAATCTGATGACGTTTACCACTAAGTTGAAAACCCGTGGTTAATTCATATCACGGCAAGGCTAAGAGACTGCATTTGACAGTCTGATATGCGTGGAATATAGACAAAAGAAATTTAGCATGATTCAACGACTGATTCTTATTTGTATTTTGACCTCTTTAGTTTGATATGCAACTTTAAACTGTCTACAGCCAAGTAACTGTATGCGTTCTATCGTCCTGGCCCGATCACAATGATTTACAGAGAAATTGCTTGCATAGCTTTCTGTCATGTTTTTTTTCTTTAGTTTATTTGTTGTATAATTTGTCCAAACAGCGCTGCTTGGCGACTTATGTATATTATGTCTTTATTTTTCTAAATTGTTTCAAAATGTAACACAATGTGCCTACATCATGTAGTCGTTACCACATATTATACCATTTTAGTCGTTTTCCTATATTGTGCACTTTGGATATGACCCAATTGATATCAAAGTTTATATTCCATAGCTTGCGTCTCTATGACTTGCTTGCTTTGGACAATACATCTATAGTGTATGAATAAGAAGTGACTGTTTCAATGTTAATTATTATAATAGGCTGATGTATTATAATATACGATTGTTTTGCATCTGGGGCGCAAACGTGTGGGTACAGGGACATATATAATACACTGAGTGTGGGTACAGGGACATATACAATACACTGAGTGTGGGTACAGGGACATATACAATACACTGAGTGTGGGTACAGGGACATATACAATACACTGAGTGTGGGTACAGGGACATATACAATACACTGAGTGTGGGTACAGGGACATATACAATACACTGAGTGTGGGTACAGGGACATGTACAATACACTGAGTGTGGATACAGGGACATATACAATACACTGAGTGTGGGTACAGGGACATATACAATACACTGAGTGTGGGTACAGGGACATATACAATACACTGAGTGTGGGTACAGGGACATATACAATTCACTGAGTGTGGGTACAGGGACATATACAATACACTGAGTGTGGGTACAGGGACATATACAATACACTGAGTGTGGGTACAGGGACATATACAATACACTGAGTGTGGGTACAGGGACATATACAATACACTGAGTGTGGGTACAGGGACATATACAATACACTGAGTGTGGGTACAGGGACATATACAATACACTGATTGACTCATTCATTGAAAGACTGAAAGAGTTGCGGCGACTAATACATATCCTGTCGCCTGCAGCTACGGTCTGGGGCGAGCGACTGTCAGACAAGACGATATGTATGGTTGCTCGCCATGACGACGGTAACCTTGACCACTACAACGTCCACAGTCTCCACGGCACGTCCATGGCTGAGCCCACCCACAGGTAAGTCAATACTGTAGGTCATAGACTAAAATGTCGGACGCGCACTAAATAGTTATCACTGATAAACGTAACCAGGAGCTTAATATGAGATGACTATGAGCAAAGTAACTCTTGTCAAATAAGTAATATATATCTTGTCAAATAAGTGATATATATCTTGTCAAATAAGTAAAATATATCTTGCCAAATAGGTAAAATATATCTTGCCAAATAAGTAAAATATATCTTGCCAAATAAGTAAAATATATCTTGTCAAATAAGTAATATGAACAATATGTGAGGAATGACGATATTTTAATCGTGAACTAGCTTTACTTGCTCCTTATTCATCTGTCTATATATGTGAGGCACAAAGTTTTAATCATGAAATTTACTGTAAACATTAAAGGTCAGTCTGGTTTACCTGTTAGTTCCCATGTTATCCGCAGTGCGCTGCAGTCGGCGACGGGACAGCGCGGTTTGCTCATCACACGGTCGATGTTCCCAAGTGCTGGCCAATATGGCGGCCACTGGCTGGGCGACAACGCCGCCATCTGGTCTCACCTCAAGCCTTCCATCATCGGTAAGGTGATCTGCTCATTGCAATGGAAATGGGACCTTAAAACGACAAAAACAGAAAATTCAACAGAGCAAAAAGAGGAACTAAAAATAACGGCACTTAACAGTCGTGTTGCATGTTTCACCGATATACATATCGCTAGGCAATGTGAATACTGATTACTAATACCTCACCATTTCAATAGATGGTATAATTATTTACATTCACTTACAGGTATGCTCGAATTCAACATGTTTGGTGTTCCCTATGTAAGTACTACTATAATTAGTATCCTTGAAGCTTATAGTATATACCATTCTGAGAGTAAGCTATTCGCTGGACTGAAGTAATTCTCCTTTGTGCGGTTAGCCTTTGAAGAACTAATGCTAATAAGCATTAGTTCTTCAAAGGCCTGTATACGCTAAATATGCTATCTAGGTTTTTCTGACTGTTTTTTTGTAATATTTATATATTTACTTATACAGTATACCAATGGTTGAATACTTATGTGGGTGGATATATTCTTATTAATTATTTATTTATGGTTTTAATGTAGTATATATGCGCATTTCCGTTAGTGTATTCGTCTTTTATATATACCGATCCCAGGTGGGCTCCGACATCTGCGGGTATTTCGATGACAGTCCCGAGGATCTCTGTCAGCGCTGGCACCAGCTAGGGGCCTTCTATCCCTTCGCCAGGAACCACAACGGACTCGATTACATGGTCAGCAGGGGCGAGTCCTAGTATTAAAACATAGGGGGCGGGTGGGGGGACGCGATGGCATGTCATTGTGCAATGGGGGGAGGGGGCACGATGGCATGTCATTGTGCAATGGGGAGAGGGAGCACGATGGCATGTCATTGTGCAATGGGGGGGGGGAGGGGGCAGGATGGCATGTCATTGTGCAATGGGGGGAGGGGGCACGATGGCATGTCATTGTGCAATGGGGGAGGGGGCACGATGGTATGTCGTTGTGCAATAGGGGGAGGGGGCACGATGGTATGTCGTTGTGCAATGGGGGGAGGGGGCACGATGGCATGTCATTGTGCAATGGGGGAGGGGGCACGATGGTATGTCGTTGTGCAATGGGGGGAGGGGGCACGATGGCATGTCATTGAGCAATGGAGGAGGGGGCACAATGCTTCATTTCACCCAATATATGCTTGGAAATGATTTGCCCTTGACGGACTCCCAGGAGAGGGAGGGATTGGGAAGGCGGGTGGGTGGCTGTCTCATTCCGTGCAAATCAGAGCCAAACTTATACCAAGGCTGTATGGAAGGTATTTACATAAACTCGTAGGCCCAAACCTGTTATACTTTCACCTTATTATATGGCATTTAAGGCACCGTACGCTATGCTGCTATAAATTACTAAATGCTACTATACTAAATAACCAACACTGAGAATAATTCACTAGTGGCTTATAATGATATATCAGTTTAAAATCTATTATAGTAATGACCCGACATATAATTAGTAATGTACTTTATCACACAAGGCATACGCAACATGTCTTATGAATATAAGTTCTTTCTTTAGGCTATGTATGCACGATGTAGAGGTTCCTTTTATTATATAGAGTACACATATAGATACGGATTAATATACCAGGATTATTATACCAGGATTAAATACCAGGATTAATATACCAGGATTAATATACCAGGATTAATATGCTAGGATAATGTGATTTATGTGATCAGGATCAGGATCCAGGCTCGTACGGTCCCGGATTAATCGCCTCCACCAAGAAGATCATGGACATCCGGTACAACTTGCTGCCCTACTTGTACACACTCTTCTACTACGCACACACAGAGGGCACCACCGTCGCGCGGCCGCTCTTCTTCGAGTAAGTACGGTCAAGGTTTTGTTTTAAGTTTTCGAAAAGTAATTTCCGGGATCTATTCTATGGTAACAGTCGCATCCACTATAGATATCCAAATAAACCCAAGATAAGGTCAAGATAGCAGTACCTCTGCTTACGTGTTTGCCGATGTTCAATCATCACTATTGACTTGAATTGAAGCTGGGCTTTAAAGGTACTTTCAGGCTGTGAGGCGATCTGTCGTTCCATCAGTCATCAAAACACATTTATGTATATTTTGTATGTATAATTATGAAGTTCATCATTCACACCTTCCTTTATTTTATTAGTTATTCACACCTTCTTCTATTCCAGATACCCAACAGACTACAGAGCCCTCAGAATTGACGAGCAGTTCCTATGGGGACCGGCCCTTATGATTTCGCCTGTACTCAGAAAGGTAAGTAACAGCCTAATCGCACGGAACGGGGAAAATATCGCGTTTTCAACCGCTCAAGATACAGACGAGCTAGAGACGGCGAGTATCCACAGTGTAAGCCACTAGCCACAGAGGATGTCTGCTTGGCCAACCTGTGACCGTCCACACGTCTGTGGCGCTCGTTATAAGGCACAGCAAGAGTGTCCAACTAGAAGGAGAGGAGCAAAGGAGAACACCTGATGTTATTATAATATTTGGAATATGCTATTATATTTGGATAACTGGTCGGTGTACGTATTCGCCCATTTAAAACCAAGAACATGCGAACTTTCCATGATGAAATATGTTGATGTTAACCCCAGATTCAAATTGGTTGCATGAATAAATGCAGATATTAGCAGAATCAAAAGTATTGAAGGTTTACCGGCTTAACGCTGTTTTGTTTTCGTTTCTTGACATCAGGGTCAAACCGAGCTATACGCCTACTTCCCGGGTGGCCGTTGGTTCGACTACTACACGGTGAGTGAGTAGCAATGCACCTATAATGTGCTTTATATGCGTACGGGTGGAATAGCTCACTTGATACTCATACCGATTCGGGTTGGATCCTCGATCTCGCTACTCTTCAATTTGGCGATTGTTTCGCATATCGTCATCTCATCGTCCCAGGAGGTTTCATGGCCCAGTTTACCCCATGTGTGCACAAAGGTGGCACAAAACACAAATTCATCAGTATTCGTCGGGTGGATATATATATATATATATTTTAGCGTAAACGAATATCAGATTATATATTTTATTCAAATCCAAAACGCCAGTGTCGCGACTGAAGAGAACGCCGTGTCGCTAACAAATAAAATGTCCGATGTACAGAATATGTGTTGTTGCGACAGGGTGCGGAGGTCTCCGAGAGAAGCACGACAGTGCTGCTCAATGCCCCCCTGGACCACATCCCGCTGCACGTGCGTGGGGGTCACATCATCCCCACCCAGGAATCAGCCAACAACACACGCTTCAGGTATACACCACGTCAGCATGTGCCCAGCGTCCAACCCCGGCACCACGCACTAACCTCTAGAGTTGTCGCTTGCCGGTGACGCGTCGTGTGCCCAGCTTCCAACCCCGGCACCACGCACTAACCTCTGGAGTTGTCGCTGGTGGCGTCTGGTCAGCTTCCAACCCCGGCACCACGCATTAACCTCTGGAGTTGTCGCTGGTGGCGTCTGGTCAGCGTCCAACCCCGGCACCACGCACTAACCTCCAGAGTTGTCGCTGGTGGCGTCTGGTCAGCGTCCAACCCCGGCACCACGCACTAACCTCCAGAGTTTTCGCTGGTGGCGTCTGGTAAGCGTCCAACCCCGGCACCACGCACTAACCTCCAGAGTTGTCGCTGGTGGCGTCTGGTCAGCGTCCAACCCCGGCACCACGCACTAACCTCCAGAGTTGTCGCTGGTGGCGTCTGGTCAGCGTCCAACCCCGGCACCACGCACTAACCTCTAGAGTTTTCGCTGGTGGTGACACGTCGTGTGGTCAGCGTCTAACCCCGGCACCACGCACTAACCTCCAGAGTTGTCGCTGGTAGTGACGCGTCATGTGCCCTGCGTCCAACCCCGGCACCACGCACTACCCTCTAGAGTTGTCGCATCGTGTCGGCACTTGCATTGGGGTTCCTCTATAGGGTATCATGGGTGCCCACCCGTTATCATGTTTATGAGAAAGAGCGTAACGGTATTTTTTAATGGTTTTATTCAAGATTTTAAAGAAAATTTTATTAGGTGTACATCAAATACAAAATAAATGCATTATTATTATAATTATTACGTAGTCGTGAGAAGCCGTTTGGGATCATCGTGGCACCAAACGACAATGGCACCGCGACCGGATCTATCTTCTGGGACGATGGGGACTCCATAGGTATGTATCCTAAGTCTGGGACTCATAGGCATGTAGGAATGTCCTAGGTCTGGGACTCCATAGGCATGTAGGAATGTCCTAGGTCTGGCACTCCATAGGCATGTAGGAATGTCCTAGGTCTGGCACTCCATAGGCATCTAGGAATGTCCTAGGTCTGGGACTCCATAGGCATGTAGGAATGTCTTAGGTCTGGGACTCCATAGGCATGTAGGAATGTCCTAAGTCTGGGACTCTATAGGCATCTAGGAATGTCCTAGGTCTGGGACTCCATAGGCATGTAGGAATGTCCCAGGTCTGAGACTCCATAGGCATCTAGGAATGTCCTAGGTCTGGCACTCCATAGGCATGTAGGAATTTCCTCTAATTCTGGGACTCCATAAGTATATATCCTAAGTCTAGGACTCCATAAGTATGTATCCAAAGTCTGGGACTCCATAAGTATGTATCCTAAGTAAATATGCTTATTGAGGCAGGGAGTAGGGGGAGTGGCTTTCTCGGATTTCTTATGATCCCTTTGGGGTCCAACCGCTGTCTTTCGTTAAACTTTGCACGCCCAAATCGTCTCTGAGAGGCTGAGAACCTTAGGGTATGGTCAGTATGAGCGAACAAAACCACCTTATTTGGAGTGATTAAAATCTTGTTTCAGACACCATTGGATCCGGTGACTTCTGCTTGCTGGACTTCGAATACGCCGAGGTACGTACTGATACTCCCGATACTCTGTGTGACGTCATAATCTACACACGGTGGTGTGTGCAGGGCTTCAGACATGTGTGTGTGTGGGTGGGGGGGGGGGGGGGGGGGGGCAAGGGGTATTTCTCGGGATTGGGCTTTTTATTTCACCGTGAACTGGAAATGAGTCAAATAATTCTTCGTGAACTGGGAATGGGGTACTAGCCGACTGCCGTAATCAAGGATTTTCGGTTTATCGTGAACTGGGAATTTTAAAATTAAACAGCCGTGAATCGGGAAATCGTCAAATTGGTATCGTGTATCCGCCCTTCTTTTGCATGCGTTCTGCTTTTAATTCATCGTGACCTGGGAATAAAGAAATTAATTTTTTGTGATCTGGGAACACGACCCCCCCCCCCTTGCCCCCCCCCCCCCCACACACACATGTTAGACTAAATTATAATCGAAATAATTGGTGTGCTCTAGACTAACAAAGATTGGTATACCCAGTAATAATATGTTTTGGACAATTATGAAGCTTTGCTACTGTGTTTAATTTAGACATGTCAAACGTTCTGTTTATTGAGGGCAAGGTGCGGTTTATACGGGCGTATAAAGCCAATGACTATAAATTAACCGACTGCTGCATCAGTGTAACACTATTCTGTGCTCGCTCTATGACATTTTAAATTACATTTGAATTAAAAGCTTGCTGTAAATGATTATATCCCACAATGGTAGAGGTCAGCGTCTTGTTTTCTCTGGAGACCCACGTATCACGTTAAAACAAAAGATCGAAACAGTCAAGATGGCGACTTGACGTAGGAGTGATCTATCCCCAATACATGGCTCTCACAGTCGGCCGTGCTGGTTCTCTCAGTGTCAGGTGCCAGCGCGTAGGCATATTGAGCGTCATGCATCACGGCTACGAGTGCTCCAAAACACAGATCGTGTATAGATCATATTTTACGATTTGCAAACACTCAACGACGTAAGTGTCGCTTACAGCAAGGAATTACCATGACGACGAAGACTCTGGGTAGCCAGGACTTGAGCGATGCTATTCTCGACACTGTGACGGTGTTCGGTGTCAGCCGAGAACCCTTGGACATTGACGTCCTGCCGGATGGACCCTTTAACTCGACATACTACGCCGGAGAAGGGGTAACATATCCGCTTTCTTCAGTTCTGACGCCCATATTGATTTCGCGCGCTTTCTAAACATGCGCAGACGACCGCGTTTGCGGCGTCCCTCGGGTTTGTTTGATTAGCAAGGCCGCCTAGTATCAGCCATAACTGTTGTGGCTTTATTATCACCATTAATGCGCATCGCATTGGAATGTTAGCGTACATCTATACATGTATATGCAATAATTTTTTGTGTGATCACTGTCATTAAGACACTAGGTTTATGGTTGATTTAATGTGGTCGTACGTCTCTTAAACATTATTATGCGTGTTTGTGCATTACAGAAACTGGTGATCCAAAATCTGGGTTTGTCAATGGACCTGGCCTTCATCATATCGTGGACATAACAGCGGGGCGAAACCCCGAAGGATGCCCTCAAGTTTTGGCCACAGATCTAATGTTCACCAAGGAACAAGTATATATAGCCTACACATCATCTTGTGCGGGAAGGATGCATATATACTTGTATAAACACTTCATTATCTTTGCCTTGGACTTCTAAACGTCATGTATTACGTATGTTTTGGGGCGTGGATACCTTTTCCGATCTCCACGATTGGCATATAGGAATTCTTGGAGATTCGCGATAAGCCGTTGCCGATTTTTTGGGGATCGTTATCCGTACAGTTCCTAGATCAACGCGACCTTTTCGCTATTTACCGCGATACGTTAGTAGCCGTCTGTGAATTTCTCGATATTCGCGATATCACCTTTAAGGTGTTTCTTCGCCTTGTGTCTTGAGCAGTCCTCATATTGGAGTTTCGATATTACTCTCTCTAATTCTTGGGGATTCGCACTTCAGAGGGGGGTACACCCCCCCCCCCCTATGTTAACATACGTACACCGCGTGGCATTGATCAGGTAGTTCAATCACAGCCTCTAGTCATAACTAGTTGACCGATTGTTCTGTTATGAAGGGTATGCTATGCTCCTGAGTAGAACAGGTTTCTATCTCGTCACAAGAAAGCTGTGGGACTTTACCTGATCAATAAACGCACGTGGCGTCTATCACACGACCTTGACAAGCAATGGTTTAATGGAAGGTGTTATGACCAGCGCAGGGGAAGACATTGTTTTTTTTCAGTGGTGTATGGGCGGATTAACCGGTTTAAGCTGGCACCAGACCTGAGATTGCGCGTGTCACCCCATGCTGAGAGCACCCATTGTACATACTGCCCCAAAAGTACTAAAGACTCCCATGCAGAGTCGATGTTTTCTTTATATTATATCGTTACTCGTTGGAGGGAGGAACAAAGCGGTCATTTCTATGTTTTATTATGTGAATGATGGATATGCCATATAAACTTTTTATAAACTATTTTACACTTACTTTGCTCTTTGTTTTTTTTTCTAAAATGCTTGAGAGAACGCCCGTAAAAGGCCCTGACAGAGCGGATATTTTCAGTGAAAAAAGGTTGGCTTTACCGCGGGACCCTCCAAGCCCGGCTTAAGTACCCTCTCCCCCCCCCCCCCGCCTCCGTCCCCGGGATATTATTAAGCAGTCTTATCAAAAACCTCACTTGTATGAGCGTAGTAATTAACTTATAATCTGCTTGAGGACACAATCCTTGGGTGTGGTGATTACAACCACACTTTCTTTAGCTGGTGAGGTGTGTGTGATTGGCACGTGATATGATTACACGTTGGTTACTATGAATTCGCACGTAGTTAAATTAATCTTCTGTAACAATTATAACGCGTTCAACATGTTCCATTATCCTGTAAGGGTTGTATTATACAGCGACACGCTCAGGGCCATTCTGTTCTTTGATGTCACCGCTAACTCCGTGAGTGCATCATACGATACGAGAGGTCTGGATGCAATTCTAGTTGTAATTCCTCCTGCAAACCTCATTTACAAACATCGGCTGTTTGTTGTGGGCCGAGGGTTCGACCTTCAAGAGGTACAAAGACCGAAGCGTTTCTCCCGCCGGGCCGCTGCATGACACGTGTCAATATTGCACCGTTACAGCGCCTTCGCGACATGTTTTACGAGGAACTTATTAAAGTCATTGTGACTGGCGTGATATTTGTCGACCACATACTCTTATGGAAAAGCCGTTAGGTCACGAGTTTCATTTAAATACTGAGGGCAACCGTTGCTAAGCTTGATCAACTCCACGGTGTCCTTGTCTTGATATCAACCTGAGAGGTCCACACACACATGCGCTCTTGGTTACTCGGAAACATTTGCTTAAAACTCTACGATCAATAATATTCCGCGAGGCTTGAGCGCACGGAAGCTGATGATGGAACACGGTTTGATTTTGTGGTGTCGTTTTCAGCGCAGCACTGTATGGTTTGGAGACAAAGGACCCTAAAACAACACGGTCGTTAGTGTTAATGCGCCGTGCCAGTGCGCACGCAACTCGCCAAGATCTATAGACGGCAAAAACTAGCGGACGCTGAGGGCCGCATATCGAGCCGTGACCGAGAACGCAGGGCTACATACAACCAGGTCCAACCAAGACAGGATCCAGTTGTACTGGGACGGGGTAATTGATATGTGAGGTATTAATACCCGCTTGATGCCCAAAACAGAGGATGCCGTCTGCCTCTGTTGTAAGCCTAAGTCGTCGCTCACGTAGTACTCTGTCAGTGGTGGATCTTCACGCGGCCCTGGCGAAGGGACTTTATTGTCACGTGTTACTGTGGCTGAGTAAAGGTCAGGACCCGGATGTACGGGACCTCCGAGGCAGGACTCTCGCCATGGCCGCCTGCTATATCGTGGATAGCAGGACCGCGCAAATAATAACCCGGAAACTACTAAAATGCGGAGCCAGATGCGATCTGCAGGATTCGCAAGGGAGTTCGGTCATCATGCACGCCATATTAGCCGGAAAGCCCAAACTCCTGGGGATGATGCTTCTTAGGCCCGATGTCAATTTGGATCAAAGGGATTCAACGGGAAATTCGGCTCTGCATATAGCAGCGGAAAATGGCTATATTTGGGCAATTTCGGAATTGGTGACTTTGTATAAGAAGTTTTATATATCTGTGGATGGAAGGAACGCGCAAGGGATGACGGCTCTGATGGTGGCTTGCAGGGCAGGCGAGCTGGACATCGCGCGGGTGTTGGTGCATCAAGTGGGTGCATCCCTTACCGTCAGCGATAACCGGACATTCCGCAATCCGCTGGAATGGTTAAGGAGCGCCATTTACGTTCCACCCGGCGTTAACCCGTTTGAGAATGACGCACAGAAGCCTATGATAACACAGAGGACGGTAATAACCGAACATACAGCAGCCTCGGCAGCCACGCTACGGGTCGTAGGTCGTGGCTCGCACAGCTGGGATGCCGCCGATGAGCAACAACAAAGGTCGCTGTCGTCGAATTCCAACGCCCGGATGAGAATCGAGTCGCCAGGGGGAGCCCCGGTCGCGGTTCTCCAGTCGTCCACTTCCAGGAGCTGGGTCTCGGACAGCCACCGAGCGCCGCCGTCACCGCCGCCGCCGCCGGGCAGACCCCACAGCTGCAGCTCGTACGTCCCGCACTTCCTGCGTCTGTACGCCATGTACGCCGACCAAGCGTCCCCCGCCTTCCTGCCACCGGCCACCCCGCCGCCACCCCGCCCCAGCGTGTCCCGGAAGGACGCCGGCGATGACGAGGCCAGCTGCGCCAGACGGCAGAGCGTGCGTCGGAAGCTGCAGAATGTCTTGACGATGAAGAGAGCTGAGGCCATCCTATGGGGCCACCGGAAGAGCAGCATGGAGAGCCGGAAAGGTTCACAGGCATCACTGCGCATGCGCGCGTCTCCGGATGCGCTTAGTAGCTCAGGGGTGAAGTCGCGCAAGTCTTCCAGTGTGTCGGACGTGTCGACCGCATATGGATCTCTCGTTTAGCGGTAGGGCCGCCAGGGAATAAATTGTATCATCGACTAGTCCTCACCGACTTCCCGCAACCAGCGACACTAATCGCTAAGCAACATGTGCACGGACAGTTGTCAGGAGTGTGTCATAGTCAAAAGTTTTCGTTTATAGATGTAAATAAACTCCAGAAATAGTTAAGACTTTTATTCGGCGCTGTGTCCATGCTCGTGTTGTCATGGCTCATTAAGTGGAACATTTCGGTAAGTAGATAACGCACGTTAAAAATAATTCAACTGGTTATCCCAAATGCCCATGCCGCCGACCACATGTACTTCCCATACAGGTTATCAGAAGTATTGTACTTGTATTGTATTGTACATATACATTAAGGTGACTGAAGTCGTGTACTTCCGGCCATACATTAAGATCGTCAACGTCTTGTAAACTTACTTCCTCCCGTATATTAAGGTGTATATATATCCCATATATAGGTCTTGTAATTCCTCCCATACATTACTGTGTCAAAAGTCTTGTACCTCCTCTCCTCTCATATATTAATGTGTCACAAGTCTTCTACTTCCTCCCATTCATTAAGGCAGGAGTGCAACCTAATCTAATCACGATCTGCACCGAAAGTTTACATCTTAAACTTAATATGGCGAGTGTTAACGCTTCGTTTCGATTAATGTCGAGCAGCGCGCCATTTTGCCGGAGCAAGTGACGTATATTGTGACCCTTCATGTAGCGCCGCCTTAGGCTTACGTTGGAGCGAGAGAGAATTCCTCACAGTGGAGGTACCCTTCAGGGAAAACACGTGAAACGAGAGATCAGGGCCGCGATTTACGGATGAGTCGCAGCAGTTTCAAGCCGCGCAGTAGACAATGATCTTAGTGCTTCATGAAAAAATAGCATCCAAACATATTAATATATCTCTTGCAACGATCGTCTCCGTAAAAAAGCAACGATTGCCGTCAGAATCGCAGCTATTAATGTTTGCGATGATCACTATTGTGCTATTGTTTTGCTCACAGTAGGCGTCATTTCCTCTTTGAATATAATTAGATTAGCGCCTGATTGGTCAATCGAGGACACACCTCCAAAAAGGGCTGCCGCCTGGTTGGGTGGTGAAATCGTGGCTGGCGGTCACTTCTAAATTGTATTGTGAGCTACGGACCGGACGGAACATTCTGTAATTGGGAGGATAGTCACTTGGGTATTATATGAATCAGTAAAGCAGCATTAGAGGCCAGACCGGCGGTTTCCTTTAATGTTTCCTAAATTGTGTAATTCCTTCCATACATAAAGGTGTCAACAGTCTTGTACGTCCTCCCATACAGTACGATGTCCGCAGTCGCGTACCTCTTCCCATCATCAGGAAGAATAAAAACAAGACCTCGGCGTTTTCGATACGATTGCCAGATTTATTAAATACCATGTACAAAATATACACAATGCGTTGTACAAGAATCTCATGAACAGCTTATTACGACAAGAGGACGTTTTGCATGGCAAATCAATTGGTACAGTACACGAGATCAGGTATTCTGCAAGTAGTAACCGACGTTTTTTTTGGACATGACACGGCGAAAAATATCATCCTAAAGATGAGCTGGGATGAATCATAATAGTTTAAAAACAATTGGAAACGACATTTGCCCCTGACGTTATTCTCATCTATGAAATACGGCAGTCAGCGATTTACTGCCTATATGCCTAATATTAAATGGAGAAATGGTGCAAGACAAGAACGTTCCATACAGAAAAATTCCATTCTGTGCAGTCCCGTGCACCGAAAACGAAACCGCACTTTCCATAAGGATACATATATATATATATATATATATATACATATATATATATATATATATATATATATATATATATATATATACACGTACGAATAAATACTAACAAATCTATGAATAAAAAAGGACCAAACAATGGTATTAAATGACGGACGACCATGAGAACAAAACTTGATCGGACAAGAGTTAAGACTATATCCGACCTCAACATAATAATGATCAATCTGCAGATGTTTCATTGTCTAGCAGTGGTCCTCATATGAACATGAAAACCATTCTGTATATCATCTCTACTGGATCGACAAATGTATCAGGGCACAATGCTGCAGTAATTCAATACTATCAGCACATGTAAACATTGGGTAATTTAAGCCATTTGCACTGTTGACCTGGGGTAATTAACGCTATATGTGCGTACTTTCACACGGTGACAACTAACGCCTCATTTGCATTTTAACATGGGGCAATTAACGCTGTATTAGTACACTTTCACACGGGGACACCTTACACTTTATTTGCACATAGGGTAATTGATGGCATATTTGCATTATGGCATTCAAGCAATAGCGACTTTTGAACATTAGGCAGATTAACATGTCAACACTTGCTCATGCGGACTTTCACCCTTGCCTGTCGGGTAGACACACGTAAACATACAAACCGCGCAGAGCCCCCCCGAGCAGCAACAACACACTATATACACACACAATGATTTCCTCTTTTACATCTTCTAAAGTCCGCTTAATATTCAATTTCAAACGGCAATTCCAACGGACTTCTGCAAAACACGCTTATAAAATGCAGAAAATGCACAATTCTTAACAATATCCCTTGAGCTGAATGACACATATAACATTGTATTGATAGGGCGTAGCACCATTTGCTACGGCGTGAGCGACACGACCATTGGCTTGGGACTCGATCGTAGCAGAGGGCCGGGCCGGCACAGGACACTGCAGCGGGGCATCACGGCACTATCAGCCTAAGGTAAGGCTATATAGTGCACAGGACACACTAGTGGGGCATACCGGCACTATCAGCCTAAGGTAAGGCTATATAGTGCACAGGACACACTAGTGGGGCATCACGGCACTATCAGCCTAAGGTAAGGCTATATAGTGCACAGGACACTGCAGTGGGGCATACCGGCACTATCAGCCTAAGCGGGGCATACCGGCACTATCAGCCTAAGGTAAGGCTATATAGTGCACAGGACACTGCAGTGGGGCATACCGGCACTATCAGCCTAAGGTAAGGCTATATCATGCACAGGAAACACTAGTGGGGCATACCGGCACTATCAGCCTAAGGTAAGGCTATATCATGCACAGGAAACACTAGTGGGGCATACCGGCACTATCAGCCTAAGGTAAGGCTATATCATGCACAGGAAACACTAGTGGGGCATACCGGCACTATCAGCCTAAGGTAAGGCTATATCATGCACAGGAAACACTAGTGGGGCATACCGGCACTATCAGCCTAAGGTAAGGCTATATCATGCACAGGAAACACTAGTGGGGCTTACCGGCACTATCAGCCTAAGGTAAGGCTATATCATGCACAGGAAACACTAGTGGGGCATACCGGCACTATCAGCCTAAGGTAAGGCTATATCATGCACAGGAAACACTAGTGGGGCTTACCGGCACTATCAGCCTAAGGTAAGGCCATATCATGCACAGGAAAAACTAGTGGGGCATACCGGCACTATCAGCCTAAGGTAAGGCTATATCATGCACAGGAAACACTAGTGGGGCTTACCGGCACTATCAGCCTAAGGTAAGGCTATATCATGCACAGGACACACTAGTGGGGCATACCGGCACTATCAGCCTAAGGTAAGGCTATATCATGCACAGGAAACACTAGTGGGGCTTACCGGCACTATCAGCCTAAGGTAAGGCTATACCGTGCACAGGACACACACTAGTGGGGCTTACCGGCACTATCAGCCTAAGGTAAGGCTATATCATGCACAGGAAACACTAGTGGGGCTTACCGGCACTATCAGCCTAAGGTAAGGCTATATCATGCACAGGACACACTAGTGGGGCATACCGGCACTATCAGCCTAAGGTAAGGCTATATCATGCACAGGAAACACTAGTGGGGCTTACCGGCACTATCAGCCTAAGGTAAGGCTATACCGTGCACAGGACACACACCAGTGGGGCATACCGGCACTATCAGCCTAAGGTAAGGCTATATAGTGCACAGGACACTCTAGTGGGGCATCACGGCACTATCAGCCCCAGGTAAAGGCTATATCAAGCAATTCCTGGTAAAGGAAAAAGGATGCTATGCGTCATGAAGGCGGGAGGTAGGTTATGCGATCAAGGTTTACCTTTACATCTTGAACTGAACACGCATCTCCATTGTTGACCTTTAGATTTCATTCACCACTTGAGGAGGCGCGACTGGCACATATAACCCCGGGAAGGACACCGAAAGAGTCCATGAGCCCACGACCAGACGAGAAGGACGCCTTAACGTGTGGAGACACCAATACGTAACACTTACTTCGTAGGTTTACAACAATGGAGTAAGTCGAACCCATCAGCGGTAATCGTTCACACGAATTCAGTTGGAAACAAAAACATCACTTGGATATTACTAACATAAATTACGGTTACCTAAATGCCGTTATTTTAACGTTACTCACTATAGACCGCGGTCAATCACGGTGTTAAAACAATGAATCAAAACGAGGAAATTATATTTACCAATCTCAAGCATATAATCGAAACTATGTACCGTATATCGGGCAAAATAAATGAACGCCGTTTGTGCACACACATTAGATCACCACGCAATAATCTGATACCTGGTAGTGGGTCTACTAATACCTTTACATATAGATCTCGGCACGCATTGTAGCAGGGTGACAAATTCTTCACGGTGACGCATTCCACTTGCAGCAAACAAAATTAGACTCGCAATATCTCTGTAGGTAGCTTTTGATCTAGACCAAACAGTATTACTGACGGGCATAGCTCAGTCGATGAATCTTTTGTTTATTGCATCCTCTTTTTTTGCTTCCTTGGTCCCATTTCCCTTCACAAGTAATTCAACTGAACGCGACACTTTAACACAGGTACAACGATGACTGGTGTGGTACGCAGCACGGTGCCCGTATCGAGGTAACAGTTTGGGCATCTATCCTGGTTATTCGGCGAGATACGCTGGTGACGATAGGGTAGCGGCATGGGTGGCCTACATTGACATCCCATGTCGGCCATGGTTTGATTCCATGGTAACGATGGCGACGCACTGCTGCAGTCAATCACAGATTACTTACTCACTTTCCATGACGACAATGTCAACGATAAGTGATTTGTATTTACGTGGTTGATAAACACGTGGTGGTGGTCAGGACAAAGACGCCCGCTCGACTGTACCCCGGTCCGGTCGGGGGTGTAACCGCGACACCGGGCTGCAGAACTGACTCGGTGTGTGTGAGCCTGTCTGTCTGTCTGTCCGTCTCTGTGTGTCGGGGTTCCTCTGCTGCCGGCAGGGAAGGGGTTGGCCACGGCCTGGGGACGCTTGGTGCGAGCCGGTCTGTCTGTCTGTCTCTGTGTGTCGGGGTTCCTCTGCTGCCGGCAGGGAAGGGGTTGGCCACGGCCTGGGGACGCTTGGTGCGGGCCGGTCTGTCTGTCTGTCGCTGTGTGTCGGGGTTCCTCTGCTGCCGGCAGGGAAGGGGTTGGCCACGGCCTGGGGACGCTTGGTGTGGGCCTGTCTGTTTGTCGCTGTGCGTCGGGGTTCATCTGCTGCCGGCGGGGAAGGGGTTTGCCACGGCCTGGGGACGCTTGGTGTGGGCCTGTCTGTCTGTCTGTCGCTGTGTGTCGGGGTTCATCTGCTGCCGGCAGAGAAGGGGGTTGGCCACGGCCTGGGGACGCTTGGTGTGGGCCTGTGTATCGGGGTTCCTCTGCTGCCGGCGGGGAAGGGGTTGGCCACGGCCTGGGGACGCTTGGTGTGGGCCTGTGTATCGGGGTTCCTCTGCTGCCGGCGGGGAAGGGGTTGGCCACGGCCTGGGGACGCTTGGTGCGGGCCGGTCTGTCTGTCTGTCTCTGTGTGTCGGGGTTCCTCTGCTGCCGGCGGGGAAGGGGTTGGCCACGGCCTGGGGACGCTTGGTGCGGGCCTGTCTGTCTGTCTGTCGCTGTGTGTCGGGGTTCCTCTGCTGCCGGCGGGGAAGGGGTTGGCCACGGCCTGGGGACGCTTGGTGTGGGCCTGTCTGTCTGTCGCTGTGTGTCGGGGTTCCTCTGCTGTCGGCGGGGAAGGGGTTGGCCACGGGCTGGGGACGCTTGGTGTGGGTCTGTCTGTCTGTCGCTGTGTGTCGGGGTTCATCTGCTGCCGGCAGGGAAGGGGTTGGCCACGGCCTGGGGACGCTTGGTGCGGGCCTGTCTGTCTGTCGCTGTGTGTCGGGGTTCATCTGCTGCCGGCGGGGAAGGGGTTGGCCACGGCCTGGGGACGTTTGGTGCGGGCCTGTCTGTCTGTCGCTGTGTGTCGGGGTTCCTCTGCTGCCGGCGGGGAAGGGGTTGGCCACGGCCTGGGGACGTTTGGTGCGGGCCTGTCTGTCTGTCTGTCGCTGTGTGTCGGGGTTCATCTGCTGCCGGCGGGGAAGGGGTTGGCCACGGGCTGGGGACGCTTGGTGTGGGTCTGTCTGTCTGTCGCTGTGTGTCGGGGTTCCTCTGCTGCCGGCGGGGAAGGGGTTGGCCACGGCCTGGGGACGCTTGGTGTGGGTGTGTCTGTCTGTCGCTGTGTGTCGGGGTTCCTCTGCTGCCGGCGGGGAAGAGGTTGGCCACGGCCTGGGGACGCTTGGTGCGGGCCTGTCTGTCTGTCGCTGTGTGTCGGGGTTCATCTGCTGCCGGCGGGGAAGGGGTTGGCCACGGCCCGGGGACGCTTGGTGTGGGCCTGTCTGTCTGTCTGTCGCTGTGTGTCGGGGTTCATCTGCTGCCGGCGGGGAAGGGGTTGGCCACGGCCTGGGGAGGCTTGGTGTGGGCCTGTCTGTCTGTCGCTGTGTGTCGGGGTTCATCTGCTGCCGGCGGGGAAGGGGTTGGTCACGGCCTGGGGACGCTTGGTGCGGGCCTGTCTGTCTGTCGCTGTGGGTCGGGGTTCCTCTGCTGCCGGCGGGGAAGGGGTTGGCCACGGCCTGGGGACGTTTGGTGCGGGCCTGTCTGTCTGTCGCTGTGTGTCGGGGTTCATCTGCTGCCGGCGGGGAAGGGGTTGGCCACGGCCTGGGGACGCTTGGTGCGGGCCTGTCTGTCTGTCGCTGTGTGTGTGTCGGGGTTCATCTGCTGCCGGCGGGGAAGGGGTTGGCCACGGCCTGGGGACGCTTGGTGTGGGCCTGTCTGTCTGTCTGTCGCTGTGTGTGTGTCGGGGTTCCTCTGCTGCCGGCGGGGAAGGGGTTGGCCACGGCCTGGGGACGCTTGGTGCGGGCCTGTCTGTCTGTCTGTCGCTGTGTGTGTGTCGGGGTTCCTCTGCTGCCGGCGGGGAAGGGGTTGGCCACGGCCTGGGGACGCTTGGTGTGGGCCTGTCTGTCTGTCTGTCGCTGTGTGTGTGTCGGGGTTCCTCTGCTGCCGGCGGGGAAGGGGTTGGCCACGGCCTGGGGACGCTCGGTGCGGGCCTGTCTGTCTGTCTGTCGCTGTGTGTGTGTCGGGGTTCATCTGCTGCCGGCGGGGAAGGGGTTGGCCACGGCCTGGGGACGCTTGGTGTGGGCCTGTCTGTCTGTCTGTCGCTGTGTGTGTGTCGGGGTTCATCTGCTGCCGGCGGGGAAGGGGTTGGCCACGGCCTGGGGACGCTTGGTGTGGGCCTGTCTGTCTGTCGCTGTGTATCGGGGTTCATCTGCTGCCGGCAGGGAAGGGGTTGGCCACGGCCTGGGGACGCTTGGTATGGGCCTGGCGCTGGCGAGCCAGGAACGACTGGCCCGTCCCGCTGTGGGTCAGACGGTCCTCTGTCGACTTCCGGTTCAGCGCCATGCCCTGGAGCGAAATGAGATAAATTGGAGTGTTTTGTGGATACAAGGGCTAAAGTGGGCCAAGGACCTACCGGGACGATGAAGGACGAAATGGATGAAACATGCCCCAAACGTCGATGCCAGCACGCAATAAGGTCTGTGAGTGGGTTTCTTAATGGAACTAGGTCATCGGCATTGGTCGCCATTGACTTTATGGCTTCTCTCTCTCATGCGGGCTTGTGTTTATTTTAATAGATATGAGAGGAGGCCTATCTATCCTGAAATGACGTCATAATCATGGGGGGGCAGTCACGTGACTTACCAGATTATACCAGGCTGACGTCATAAGTCTCTCCTCCTTGTCGTGAATAGACCGGTACTTTTCATTTTCCTTCTGCATCAACGAGAAACGCACATAAAATCGTACTTAAACAAGTAATAAAATGAAACCTCAGTCAAGCAACTCCTTTCCCATGAAGCCGTCAAACGACATACCGCATCACCGATATCGGCAACGAAATGTAATCAAAGCATGTGGAATTGCCCAGAGACGGCCCAGTTCACAATACTAGCGCTAAACCGATGACACGACATAACCGTACAGAATGAACGATCCATTAGACGCCACTCAAACCAAATAAACTGCTGATGCCACCGTCTCCACTCGTAGATTTGTTCACTATCCTTAACACTAGACCTTAACCTAGACTTAACACCTGTTCAAACCACCCAATCAGTGGAGCACGGGTACATTCACACTCCACCAGCCCAGGCAACAACCAATTAAGAGACATGGCTCCTCTAGTTTGATACCGTCCATCGTGGCCATATGACATTAGAGGTTAAAGCAACCGACTTATCAACGAGACAAGGCAACCTGTCAGTGGGAAGGCCATCTATGGCGAGGCTACAGATGTAAGACCCGCGGCGCCGTACCTCCATGAACTCCAGCAACCTCTCCTTCTCCTGCAGCTGATTCCGCAGCGTCAGCACGTCGGGCGGCAGCGCCGTATTACGCTTCACCTCCAGAGATTTTATCACCTGAAAACAATGTCACCCACATACATATATATACCTACATATCTTTTTATATACATGGAGTGACTGTCCGGAATAGATATACACGGATAAATAAATATTTCATTATTTTACTATACTTGACTCTCTGGAGCTCAATAGGACTTCCTAAGAATTCAAACTAACCCAGCAAGACAGCAAACCATTAGCAGCATTAACCTGTGATCCGGGAGAGGTAGAAATCTTGATACAAGCCCCCCACCCCGTGGCCTGCGTTATTCCTGTGTTACTCCTGTATTACTCCCGCGTTACTCACATTCCTGGCCTTATCCAGGTACTTCTTGTACTTCTCCTCCACGAGTTTCATGTCCTCGTCCTTCCGGATGAGCAGATCCTGTAGCCGCGAGACGTCCTTCTTGTAGCCCGCCAGCTGTGCCTCCAGCTCGTCGGCGCGCGCCTGCTGGCCCTGCAGCTGTGTCTGCAGCGTGGCCTTCAGGCGCAGCTCCTCCGTCAGCCGCTGGCGTATCTCACAGCCCGCCGCGCTGTCCGCAGAGGACGTCTGCTGGTGGCGCTCAGCCAGGTCCTCCAGGTTGGCCTCCAGCTCCAGAATCCGCTGATTCAGGATCCTGGGCGCAGACAGAATATGGATACTGATTTACTTTCTGGTACACCAGAAAAACCTGCTATTTTAAACTTGATCTATTAGCTAACTCAGTGTGGATAGGGAGGGGGATGGGGGTGGGGTGTACGTATTCAGGCCTCACATTATGCGCCACGGGTCAGAATAAGGTAGTTGGGACTTGGTGGAGTGGGTGACATTGTCTATCTTGTAATACGGTCGTTAAAAGGAGCCAAGTTGCTACGTTTGTGTAAGCGATGATAACGACGATTCCGTTGCAATAAGATACTGTAATAAATAATCAGAAAAACAGTTGCAAACCTGTTTTCAGATTCCAGCTCATTTTTGCGAACATTAGCGTCATCAAGCATGCTCTGCAGTAACAGGCCTTCTTCGTCCTCATTGGCTGAGCGCTGCAATCGCAGCATTTTATTCTCATGTTGTAGCCGCAGTATTCTTTCCCTGAAAGCAAAACGACAATCTGCTTTCACCTAAACACATAACTACATTTATCAGTTTAAGACAAATAATACTCAGGAATAACTATGCGTGTATCATGTTTAGACAGATATACAGAGCACGGACGCGGGATTTGGCAGACGCCATTTCACTTGAATAGAAACCCATGCGGCAGGGGTGACCTCTCCGGAGCTTGACTCACTTGACTTCCGGCGGAAGGTTCATCATTTCAAGGCCCATTTCTCCCCCCTCGTGGCTGCCAATGGCTGGAAGACAACCATGCAAGAGGACATTAGGGCACTGCAGTGCCAGACGTGCAACATCCACAGCAGGAAACCAGGGGCCGTCTTCATAATCCCCTCGTAAGTTACGCACGAAAAGTGCAATTTCGTCTTAGCCTCACCAGCTCGTTGTGGTGGTGCTCATTATTCAGAAGTCCTCTTCAATATCATTTTAGCACTTTCCTAATGCCGAAAATCCACTTCTTGGGTGACTACTTATGTATTATGAACCCGATGATCGCTCGACAAATCTTCTACTTAGCGCTATGTATAGTGAAGTAGCCTAAGTGGTGATTATGAATCCGGCCCCTGGACACTGCATTCCAATTTGACGTGCATTTCAAACTAGCGCCGAACAGGAAATTGCAGTAAAATATGTCGGATCCAACAGTGTGAGAAGCTAATGTTAGGTGCACTGGAAGAAAGTACGGATTAACACAGACAAAATGACAAAACGCTAACTTGCCAAATCCATCGACCGAATCAAAAGAAAACATTGTTACAGTGCATGGGAACAGGTGAAATGAAAAGTAATGAATGTGATATAGGGCATAGACTGTTCTTACGGCATCAATGCACAAGGAGAAACTTACAATATGCATATATATATAGTGCGTATAAAGGCAGTTAACCCACTAAAGGGGCCTATTACTTGTACTATAGTAGATTCGTAATATAGAATATACTGGTACACATGTATCTATCTTAAGCATACTAACAATGAAGTAATGGAAAGAGCTGTAATATAGCATTGCACATTATACTGTGACAGGACGATCGGTTCTTAAGCCAGTCAAACACGGTGGTTTACGAAATAAAACAACAATTATTAATTTTATATTTATACACACCGTAAACATATTGATGTGATCCTTAGAAAGTGATTTACGAAAACAACTTTGTCAACCCTGCGGCATAAGACGACTCCCCCCCCCCCCGCCCCCATTAGGGACAGCCCAGTGCAGTCCCCGAGGGTACAAATAAAATGCACTTTTCGCACTTCTCATGAAGAAGCGAATATATGCGTTTCAGATAAAAGAGAAGCAAAAGAATGACTGATTACGTATAAAAGCGTCAATAGATATCAACTACAATGGATATGCGTGTGAGATATTTGCCAAATGATAAGGATATACATTTATTTAGAGGAGACCATTCGACACCGTTCAAGGTGGCCAGGTTGGTCCGTGGCGTAATTAACCATGCAAGTCACCTTCATCTACCAGGACTTGGGAGAGGCAACTGTCGATAAATGAAGGGAGCGAATTAGACTTTTCCTAAGTTACTCCACATCTGTACGATGGAACACTTATTTCGACCCTGGGGCGCTATATGCCCCTGAGAAATGCTAACCCCAAGTGCCATCCCTGTTATACCGTGGTTAATTAATTCTTACAATTCGTTTCTTCCCAGGACAATCAGTGTGTGGCATTAATTACATATAACTAGTCATTGCAGCGACCTTACAACGAAAGTTAAAGGTATTGATAACCGATGTGCCATTGTCGTGTCGCCATTAGACAATTATCTTGTTCCACTCGTGCTAATATGATACAACTGGACGGGAGAAATAATGAGAATGTTGCCAACTTGTATAGCACCAGGTGCAGTCCTTTTTGGCAACTCCAGTCATAAGAAAACAATATACCTATTCATTTTACAGCTGACCACGAATATATTAAAAGAGTATACCATTGAAATACCTAATGCATCTTGTTTTCAACCTACTATATATGCCGTTTGTTAGTATGATTATACAACAATACATGCGAAAGGAATTGAGCGTTGTATAGGCGTTGCCTGGTTTCTAAAGCTCCATTCCTAGAGGGGTAAACTATGCATGTGAGACCAGCGGCAGGTCCAACCGGACTGCAATACGGGAATTCAAGTACTTCATGCAGTAAGTAACAAGAACGTGCATTCTCGGTCCAAACAGTGGCATTGGTTTATAGTTGGCAAACCTGAGGCCGCAAGCATTGAACCTCTGACGTCATTTGTGTGAATCTCGAGGAAATGTGCTGGAATGGGTCACACGGTAACACGTGGTCAATAGCAACCAAACGGGGCGGGCGGGCGGAGGGCGTGGGCGGGGGCGGGCGGGGGCGTGGTGGGCGGCCATCTCGAGGAAATGTGCTGGAATGGGTCACACGGTAACACGTGGTCAATAGCAACCAAACGGGGCGGGCGGGCGGAGGGCGTGGGCGGGGGCGGGCGGGGGCGTGGTGGGCGGCCATCACTAGGACTACAACTCTTCACTCTCATGAACAGATAGATTGATGGAAACATCAGACATTCATCCTGAAGCTGATCTTCTGACGGGTGCCCCCCCCCCTCTCCCCTCCCCCGGGGCTACTCCTTGTGTAGATACCCATCGAAGTAAACCAACTGGTGTAGTTGGTAGACACACATCTATTTAAAGCTGCTCATACAGCAATTTTTCAACTATATAATGATTTTCGAAATATTTTGGAAAAACGTCTGACTGTGTAAAGGTTAACTCAATGAAAAATAGAGGTGTCATCACATGTTACAAGGTAAAACACTGCCGCAATGTGCAAATTTTGATGACGTAGCCACACTTTCCGACACGAGACGCTACAGAACTGGTTTAAAAACATGGCCGGTTAATCATTGCCATCAATACATGTGTACTTATATGCTAAGAATAAATAGATAATTTCCAGTCTAAAGATGTTTTAGGTTTCTCAAGAAAGAATATTGCTGCAAGAGTAACTTCAAGTGTCAGTGCCACGTGGATCCACGGATACAACGCCTCTCATCAGAGAACGCACTTCCTTAGGCATACTGGGGCCATTCAACGCACGGCACACATCAGGTATGATGAACACAAACCATGACACGTTATGTACATCAATACCAACATGGGGAGGCATGCACATCTAACACATTACCCAATAAGTGTACCGCTACAATTCAGTATAGACCGGAGTACCACAACTAGGAAGACAGAATCAAAAGCAGAATCAGAATCCGAAGTACGGTAGAATCACTTCACTAGAGAACGATATTGAGTCACTATAACAGTTTCTATTCGGAGAGTCCGCATCCAGAGGAGGAAAGCCAGGCGTCTAGGCACTAGCGCTGACCGCTCGCCGCCACCACGCGGCGCCACACT
The DNA here is from genome assembly GCA_964019135.1 of Arenicola marina. Lineage (NCBI taxonomy): Eukaryota > Metazoa > Annelida > Polychaeta > Arenicolidae > Arenicola > Arenicola marina. The sequence continues at coordinate 17,670,895 of OZ025249.1, forward strand.
CACCTTGCTGGGCCTGGGTGCACTTCAACTCGTCGTTCAAGTCTTTCAGAGAATCTCGTTCCTCCGTTAGTCTCTGATGAATACAAAAAACAAGATGTCTTAACCTTACCATGTGCTGAATAGTAGAATTTGTAGAACATACCTTTATGCTGTATCTTTCAACCCCGTGACAAACTAAATAAATAGCATTAATAAAGGCAAGCGATGATATAATCTAATCTAAAAGCAGGATTTTATAAGTAATTACAAACAGGATATGTCATTCGTTCAGACTGTTTTCATTTGGTCTGTAATCAACTAAAGAAAAAGAACAACTGAACCAGTAAACACGCTCGCCCAATGCCGACTTAGTGCTCTGCTTGTTGCTATCAATGGCTTTGTGACCCACCTCTTTTTCCCTCTGTAATGCCGACATTTTCTCCTGGAGCCGATTGGTGTCGAACTCAGCCTTGTCTGCACGCTTCGTCTCGTCGCCGTTCTTCAGCTGTAGTTCCTGCACCTGCCGCTTGTACACGTCCAGCTGTGTCTTGTACGTCTGCAGCTTCCGCACCTCCTAAAACACGAAAACGACAGTGCGTGTCAAAGGAAAAGTGAAAAGTGAAGGAAACAAAGAAGAGATAAAGTGAAATGTCAAGCGATCGATGCATTGGGTCAAACAGGAATCAGCAAAGTTATTCCGTACCATAAAATAATAATATAAGAGAAAGAATGAAATTTGCATTTTGCTCTTTCGGGAAATACATTTAGAAACCTGTGACTTCAAATTGAACAATATAATTGAATATAATAATAGTCTATTATTATTATTACTATAACACTTACCTCCTCAAGTTCCATGTTTGTCTGCATGTAACTTGTATTTTTCTCCTCCAATAATTTAACTTGTCCCTTGAAATCGCTAAGATCCTCTGCAATGGGCAAAACGTTCACATCGGATAAAGACATTGTCACCGTTGTCTCAATATTAATGAGAAGATTCAATAACATTGACGACAATGACATAGGGTTGAATTTTGTTTATGAGAAACTACTACAGAGAACCAACTCGCATGGATATGCACTTACCTAGCTTCTTCTTGAACGTCTCTATTGTTTGCTCTAATTTAGGCTAAAACGAAACAAACAAGGTGGAGGTAAGAGGTCAAGTACGTACGTCTATATAACAGACACATATAAATATAGGCATCTGGCTCTTGCTATATATAATATATAAGCCGTTTTCTAAAGGTGCTAGGAATGGGGATGGGGGATGGGTGGAGGGGGGACGCACCACTTTGTTGGCTGTCTCCCGGAGGATGTCCATCTCATCCTTGTTCCTGTCTGCCTCTTCCGCCACGGCAGCCAGGTCCTCGTTCTGAAAGCCACAGGATCAGGATACGTGAGACCAGCGCTTGGCTTACCACGTGCACTTACGTCGATATTCTTCACAGCAATAGGTCTATTGCATTATTTACCATTGCCCCATCATGGCGTGATCTACCATTGCCCCATCATGGCATGATCTACCATTGCCCCATCATGCCATGATCTACCATTGCCCCATCATGGCGTGATCTACCATTGCCCCATCATGCCATGATCTACCATTACTCCATCATGCCATGATCTACCATTGCCCCATCATGGCGTGATCTACCATTGCCCCATCATGCCATGATCTACCATTTCCCTATCATGCCATGATCTACCATTGCCCCATCATGCCATGATCTACCATTTCCCCATCATGCCATGATCTACCATTGCCCCATCATGGCGTGATCTACCATTGCCCCATCATGCCATGATCTACCATTTCCCCATCATGCCATGATCTACCATTGCCCCATCATGCCATGATCTACCATTGCCCCATCATGGCATAATCTACCATTATACCATCATTCCATTGCAATTGTGTTAATGGAGTTACACAATGATACACAATGATACACAATGTAAACATCAAGGAAAGGAGCAAATCGATCGAACGAAGGGGTTAAGCAACCCCCGCATCTCCGGGTAGTACAGAACTAGCCGCAGTCCCGGGGGGTACAGAACCCCCGCAGTCCAAGGGGGTACAGAACCCCCGCAGCTCTGGGGGGTACAGAACCCCCGCAGCTCTGGGGGTTACAGAACCTCCGCAGCTCCGGGGGGTACAGAACCCCCGCAGCTCCGGGGGGTACAGAACCCCCGCAGTCCCGGGGGGTACCGAACCCCCGCAGTCCCGGGGGGTACAGAATCCCCGCAGTCCCGGGGGGTACCGAACCCCCGCAGTCCCGGGGGGTACCTAACCCTCGTCGTCCCGGGGGGTACCGAATCCCCGCAGTCCAAGGGGTTATAGAACCCCCGCAGCTCCGGGGGTTACAGAACCTCCGCAGCTCCGGGGGGTACAGAACCCCCGCAGTCCCGGGGGTTACAGACCCCCGCAGCTCCGGGGGTTACAGAACCTCCGCAGCTCCGGGGGGTACAGAACCCCCCCGGCAGTCCCAGGTTGTACCGACCTTCTGTTGGACTTCCAGCAGTTCTTTCTCCTGAAACTCGGCGCGGATCTTGATGTCGTCCCTGGAGGCCTCCAACCGGAAGAGTTCCTCTTGTTGCTGCTCTACCAGTGTCTGTAGCTGCTGGTAGCGCCGACCCGCCGGCGTGCTGCAAGCCAGGGGCAGACCATACACTGCCTGAGCCAAGCCCTGAGATTACACGTTTACCCTGACTGAGCCAGAACCGCTAGTCCTGTGCATACCACACTCATTGACTAAGCCAGACAGGCTAGCCAAGTGCATGCCACACTCAGTGACTGAGCCAGACACGCTAGCCATCTACATACCACACTCAGTGACTGAGCCAGACACGCTAGCCATGTACATACCACACTCAGTGACTGAGCCAGACACGCTAGCCATGTACATACCACACTCAGTGACTGAGCCAAACAGGCTAGCCAAGTGCACACCACACTCAGTGACTGAGCCAGACTGGCTAGCCAAGCGCATAACACTCAGTGACTGAGCCAGACACGCTAGCCCAGTACATACCACACTCAGTGACTGAGCCAGACTGGCTAGCCATGTACATACCAAACTCAGTGACTGAGCCAGACACGCTAGCCATGCACATACCACACTCAGTGACTGAGCCAGACACGCTAGCCATGTGCATACCACACTCAGTGACTGAGCCAGACACGCTATGTCAGCCAGACACGCACATGACTATGGCATAGTCATGTGCATACCACACTCAGTGACTGAGCCAGACACGCTAGCCATGTGCATACCACACTCAGTGACTGAGCCAGACACGCTATGTCAGCCAGACACGCACATGACTATGGCATAGTCATGTGCATACCACACTCAGTGACTGAGCCAGACACGCTAGCCATGTGCATACCACACTCAGTGACTGAGCCAGACACGCTAGCCAAGTGCATACCACACTCAGTGACTGAGCCAGACAGGCTAGCCATGTACATACCACACTCAGTGACTGAGCCAGACACGCTAGCCATGTGCATACCACACTCAGTGACTGAGCCAGACACGCTAGCCATGTACATACCACACTCAGTGACTGAGCCAGACACGCTAGTCATGTGCATACCACACTCAGTGACTGAGCCAGACAAGCTATGTCAGACACGCTAGCCATGTGCATACCACACTCAGTGATTGAGCCAGTGACTGTGTCTCCCTTGTTTCCCTTTAGATCATACTTGTCAGGGATAAATCGTAGTAAGTTTTAAGGCCTTTAATATCTTAGAAAAGAACAGAAAACAGTATTGCCGGCATTTATTTCTTTACAGGCTTTATCTGGACTAATTGTCGCAGGGTCAAGTCCGGTCATGTTTTAAAAATATAGCCGACAGGACGTTTCTGTCGGTTTACCTAAAGGCGACAACGGAGAACTCAAATAAACCACACAATCGTCCATTCCCAAACACAACAAAATCATCTGCTCATATTTAGTCAAACTCGGTTAAACATGGTAAAAGCTCAGCAATCACTGCACACAACTCACCTTGGGAGTAAATATCCAAGAAATTAAGCAAAAGCGGCATTTGTACGTTTAATATAACAAATCTGTGCGTAACTAAACCAATGCTTTCCATTCACCGAACTGGTTTCCCACATCCACCTACTGCGTGTAAACCATGCACGCCTCCTGGTCACGTGACTTGGCGAGTGTGTCACGTGACATGTCACAAATGTTGCACACCTCATACTAACGTATTTTAGTATACAGATTGAAATGGTATGTACAACAGGTTAAGGGACTGAAGTCTCTAAGTCAATTCTCATATATCCATGCATGTCCGTCAATAAAACATCTTATGCTCTGGCGGGACATTCGCGCTTTACATATCAACAGATAACAGGCTAAAGTGTTTGATAAGTTTTATTGTAAGTGAAAGAGTTAGAATATAAAAAGCGTCATTGAGCCGTCTTAGTTGGATCTGAAGTAGATCTTTACCGTCATGGGACTGGTTAGCCCGATTCTTGCCGATAAGTGGCAGCCAATTTACCCTAAAAAAACATATTCTGGCGTCAGGTGCCAGGTGTCAGGTGCCAGCGTTCATTGTTTTTCAGGACAAAAATTCTCTTCTATGTCAGTATTGCTAAGGCATTCGTCGTGGAAGTAAAACATGCGAAACCTGTTGATTCAAGCTCAATGGTACAAAATCATATCTCAAAAGTTCAACCAATATTAAAAGCACACCCAAGACTAAATAACGATATGCAGAAAAATAAAATGTTGAGGAAGGGGGCCTGGGGGTGGGGGTGGGGTTGATCAATCTGGAGGGGTAAAGAAGCTACCTGCGGAGGGCCTCAGGCCATTCCTCTGTCCAGAGACTGAAATAAAGCAGGTTTTGTCTACAGGAAGAGCCGTATCTTGGAGCGTAACGGTCGTGGACAGACATGCTATGGCCAAGGATGTAGCCGCAACGACAGCTTGGGGGGGTCACGTTGACCAGCTCAAGTACGTGAACGTAAATAGAACAGTAACAAATATCGTATACGGTTGTCCGCAATTGGATAAATAAACGATTGCTCGCCACACACAGATTCACACTAAATAACGTAAGCTCTCTTAAAAACATATATCTTAGAATATTTCATGATGCGATGGTGGCTTTAAGACGGCAAACGCTTCCAATGCCGTGCGAACCTGGCACAATAAGTAGGTGTAGGAATTGCCGCTACATTGCAAATGTGAACATACGGTGTATTTAGCCAAACGTAGGGAAAACGCTTAATGGTCTAGCAGGGCGTTATATATAATAACTCCCAGCTCTGCTTAAACTGAATCCGACAAGCGCAGTTCACACGAAGCCAGCCGCATGGTGAGCCAGATGATGGGTGCATACATAGACAGGCCTTGTATGCCACCCTTTCGCACACATGTGCTAAATGACTGCTGTGGATGGATGGATGGATGGATTCGTTAAATCACCTAAGTGTGCACATAATAACATCAACCAACAATGTTTGTCGAAACTAATATTATAAGTCACGCTCTGCCGAAGAGAATCTAGTTAAGGCCATGTGAGGCCGCTGGCACTACAGCCACCTAATTGATTAAATTTGTTTTAATAATGACCTTGGTAGGCAGTAGCTTACCTGGGGTCTTCCAGGCTGTCTGCCTGGTTAAGCCGTTCGTTGAGTCGGTCCACCTCGGAGAGCAGCCCCCCTCGCTCCTCCTGCAGCGCCACCACCTGGCCAGCGAGAGAACAACAATACATGGAAACTAAATCAAAATACACAAATGGATTTGGGTGTTTAGGCCGCTTTTGTGCACACAAGGGTAAACTGAGCCAAGGAAACTCCAGGGACGATGAATGATGAAAGGATGAAACATGCTCCAGATTTGATGCCCGGGCGTGGATGCGAACCCAAGACCTATTGATCCGCGCTTTAGTGCTTTAACGACTACACTGGGGAGGCCCCTCACTCCAATGCTATTAGGGTTTATATTATAGCAAAACGCAGGTACGGCAGACTTACTTTAGCATAGAACAACAGTAGACCATGACAGGGCAGACTTGAGATAACACGTGGTCCTTACCTGTAAGTCCAGTTCGTGGCACCGCTGTGCTATTTCGTCCTTCTGTTCTAAGGCACTATTTAAATCGTCAGTTAGTCTTTTTAGCTGCAAGTGAAATCATTGACGTCATATCAAACCGACCATTACCTTGGTCAGGACAAGGTGCTTTAGGACACCTTTGTATACATGGCGGCTACACAGAGCCAAGACACCTTATAACGGGACAACGACTGCTCGCCACATGGCCCAGATGTGGGTGTCAAGGCGCCAACCCGTGACCCGTTGATCTGCAGCTCAGGCTGTCGAGTCGGGATAATAAACGGCGCTCAAACACACCTTACCACTAATAGGCGTGACAGGACAACAATTTGAAGGAAATAATAATAGGGAGAAAGAAAGCATACATTTATGACAACATTGGCCGAAAATTAAAAAACAAAAAAAGTAGATGGCAAAGAGGCACACAATTAGGGAAACTTTACATTGATTTGAACAATTAGGGAAACTTTACATTGATTTGAACAATTAGGGAAACTTTACATTGATTTGATGGCACAGAGTGCCCAAGGACAACAACATCCAAATATATTTATGCAGCACCCAAGCTTTATATAGTAATAGGGTTTAAATTATCGAGTTCTGTTCGATGGTGCCTTGGTACACCCGTAGTAGAGATACCAACTTCCGAAGAGATGAGGACAGATGTGGGGGACAGTCCCCAATCTCAAACATTGACGGCGTTGGATTAAAACTCCATGGAATTCTGATGTGTTTAAACTAAAAAAATTGCATGTTAGACGCAAAACTTTGGAGAGACAGTGCTATAGTGTCACTCTTGCGACAGTAGTGAAGCTATAAGCACGGCTTCTTCTCAGCCATTGATTTCAAGCATAACGAAAACGTAAAAAAAACTGAGATTGTTGTACATGAATGCAGAACAATCGCATCGCAAAAGACAGCATAATATCTGTAAACAAATTAGATACTTTTGTCGCCAAATAATGACAGTATCCAATTGTGTTGTCAATTTCATTTGGATATCCCCAAAACACTTACGATGTCCAGTTTACGATGACGATGCTAAAATATAAAGTGGGGAATACTGCAGTGACGTTCTGAAGAAACTACCGAATAGTTTTCTTTAAAAAGGTGAATGTTTTTATACACTACAGGCAAAGAAATAATTTGGTGGGCTAAGATAAACAAAAAAAAAGCCACAGACAGTACAAAAAAGTAGCAATACATGTAATACGGATGCTAGAAGTTACCGAATAGGGAAAACCAGCGTTATTAAATTTTACACATTCACTATTCACTTTTCCCCATTAAAATATTGTTATAGAGCTATCAAGTTTCACTGAGTTTTGTCACTCACTTGTTCGGCAAATTCGGACGTTCCTTCCCCGTGACTTGGTGCTTCTTTGGTCATCAGCTGACAAGGGATGTACACATGGGTAATTACGCGAGCCCGACAAATAAAGAAAGGACTCACTACAATTTCAAAAATTATAAATTAAATGTTTTTCATCGGTAAATATGTAAAACATGTAATTTAAATCGATATGTGACCCAGATATGAACGCGCTGCTCAAGTCAAAACAAAACATGCAAATGAAACGCTTCCATCGGTATTTGAAAACCATTGCATGCACCTGTAATTCAAATTGCCAAAATTTCTTGTTGTTAGGATACTTTTTATGCCAGCTTTTTAGTTGTCTTTGTATTTAGCAATTTCACCAGAACCCTTATGACACTGACGCTACCACCACGTACCTCCTGGATGGCCTTCATGACGACATGCTGCACCGACTCTTCCATACCCATGATCCGCTGGATGTACTCCTGCTTCTGGTCGCAGTTGACCGCACAGCCTAAGAGGAGCTGCATGAGTCTGCCAAGTTCACTGGCGTCCTGATGCTCTCCTGAAACAAATACATCACCTTGCTTCATGCCTTGTATTCCTCAAAATAACCAATGAAAATGAGATGGCTGTGATATAATATATATATATAATAAATATATATATCAAAGAACCTCTATGGAGACACTTCAGGTCTTTTAATGATACCCTCAGGCTATACAGTAGTCGAAGTGTTACTTACAGGATAATCATAAGAAATAAATTATACTTTTAAATTATCAATGTTTAGTTGTTTCAGGAAGTTGCTGTACAACTGTAGCGGGGGCCAATGTGATTTCTTGTCTTCGGCATAATCCAGGTACCTACGTTAAATTCCAGCTAAAACGCGTAGCACAAACGTCATTCAACGTACAGGCCATCGGCCTTAGTACTAACCTATTGCTGTGACATCTGGCATGTGGAAGTCTTGTATCTGCTGGCCAAGCACCTAGAGAAGATAAATTACCAATATGATTTACTGGAATATGGAACACCATACGGCACCAATGGACGGATTGCGGTGAGCGAAAAGTATTTATTCATGAGGATTTCTCGGTGGCGAATGCGGCTGCTATGTTCTGAACCACCGACCAAGTGAGTAATACATGTCGCAAACACTACTGTAGCTACATACTATATAGATATGTAGTCAGGCTATACATCGGTGCAGATATGGGCCACACCGGGCCAAGATGTTTCGGTGACCACGAGATTAATAGCGTGAAATAACGGGCTCAATGAGACTAAATTACACCAAGAAACCTCTGGGTAAATGAGATAAAACGGCCCCAGACATAGGTGGGATTTAAACCAACCGCCAGTTTGTTAGCAGTTGACATTACTACATTACAGTCCACAACAGTGTTTATCTGCCATCTTGGTCCAAATATATGTTTACCTACCTCAGCGTAATAGTCTAGAATGCCCTTTAAAATTTTCTTCAAGTTCATAACCTGCAAGGAAAATTATTCATGGTAAGCACTTGACACAAGATATGATACATGACAAATAATGTCATTAGCAATGGTAGAGCTTCTAAAGAAATGCATCTGGTATAAAAGCAAGTATTCTGCAATGAACATAATGTATTATCTATATGAGTGTATATATACAGCTCTCACTGCTTATGCCATGTCAGTGAGCGGAGAAAGTAACACGCGATTGCGTCACACAGGAGTCGACTTGGGCTGTATGCCAGGCTATCCACTTACCTTTAACCGCCAATTACTCGACACATCTGGTTTGATTTTACTAATCCAGTTGTCGTTAAAGAACTGAGGAGCTCTGAAACACAACATAAATTACATATTACCATTAAACACTTCATACAATAAGGTACTCGAACATCTGCAGTGAATCTAAGCCCTAGTCATAAGTTTCATTACAAAAAACTTCGGTGTTAACGACGGATGACCCGTGTATGCTACAAAGGTGATACCAAGTCTTTAATAATGCCAAGCCGCGCCCCGTGAACAAGGTACGTACAACAGGTGGTTGTGATTATATCCAGCAATGATACCAAGTCTCTAATAATGCCAAGCCGCGCCCCGTGAACAAGGTACGTACAACAGGTGGTTGTGATTATATACAGCAATGATTTCACTTACACCAAATGAAGGACGTTGGCCATGGCGACGCCATCCGCAATTTCCTCCACGGAGCTCTGATTGCCACCCACGTTGAACGTCCGCAGCTGAAAGTAAACCCAGCGTGAGACATTTCTAGAGAAAGCAGCATAATGACGTAATCATATGAATCATTATCTCACTGAGCGTCATGGCAGCAACACGGAAAAATGCGAAGGAGCTTCCACTTTCACAAAAGTTAGAACTCATCAGCACGCGAGGGCGTGAGCAATCAACAGCTTGCTGGTATCTTTGGTACAAGAAAATCCACAGTTCTGGGGCCGTATTCACAATCCCCTCGTTAGGCACGAAAGGTGCGTTTTCGTCTTAACCTCACCAGGATTCGTGGTGATGGTGGTGCTCATGATTCCGAAATCCTCTTCAATATAATTTTAGCACTTTCTTAATTCAGAAAAAACAACTACTTATGGATTTTGAACCCCATAATCGCTCGAAAAATCTTCCACTTAGCGCTAAGTCTAGTGGTGTAGCCTAAGTGGCGATTATGAATAAGGCCCCAGAACATTATGGCATACGCTATGAAGAACCGAGCCGTAAGCGCATTCGGACCCGTGTTGATAGCGAGGAGTTAGATTGCAATTTATTTGATAAAATGGTGCTACCCATCTTAACATATGGAAGTGAAATTTGGGGCTTTAACACACATGATGCTATTGAAAGGATTCAAACAACATTTTGTAAATGTGCTGAAACTGCCCAGCCACACTTCAAATTCAATTGTTCCACGTGAATGTGGCAGGTACAAGATAGATGTATTATGTAAGTTTAAGTTCTTGAAATTTTGGAGCACTTTATTGGGAATGGATGAGAGCCGGTTGTCGAAGGCTTGTTATCATATGATGTATAAACTCGATGGGATTGGCAGAAGAACATGGGCGACCGAGGTCAAAGACTTATTGTTTAGGCTAGGCTTCGGGTATTGTTGGATTGTGCAAGATGTAAGGAAACACAAAAGTATTTTTAAGCGAAGCAAAGCAAAGACTCAGGGACATCGGTCAGCAAGAGTGGTACTCGGAAATGTGTTCAAATAGTAAGTTTCGAAGCACTGTAGGATTTAAATCTGTTATTGAAATGGAATGTTACTTGGACTGTGTGAGTACTGTAAAGCACAGAATCGCGTTGTCGAGATTTAGATGTAGCGTACATAAATTGGCGATTGAAGAAGGAAGGCATATAAATGTACCACCAGAGTTAAGGGTTTGTAAATATTGTGAAAAACACGGAGAATACCTAATAGAAGATGAATACCACTTTTTACTGATATGCCCACTATATCAATCTATGCGCCAGATATATCTACCTCATTTTGTCTTAGAAAATCCGAGCCAAGATAATTTTAGTTTAACTATGGCTTCAACAGATAGCAAAAGAATAAAGAAATTAGCAGCATTTTTTTATTTAGCATCCACTGTACGCGAAAAAAACTTCTTGTAGCTTTATATTTGATCATATGTGCAGCATGTCGTAATTTATGACTATGAATGTGTTTTGTATTGTCTTCGTTAAATTTTATATATATTTTGTATGAATTGTTCATGTACCATGGGCGTTGCGCCTACAGTACTGAAATAAACTTCATTCATTCATAGTTAGATTGTGCCATACGGACTAGTTTTGTTGATATTCTGTAACCCGACCACCTTCCTGATTCGATCGATGAGCGGCAGTCCCGTCGTCGGTCGACTTAGTTAGGTTTTACTGTATATATTAGGGGGAAGCAACAATACACCGATTACATAGAGGACCGATATTTATGTAGCGACTTACCTTTATATGTGTAATGTAACATGCATTGGTACAGGTAATAACAGGCACTGGTAATGTTAATTATTAACAGGCGCTGGTAATGTTCATTAATAATAGGCGCTGGTAATGTTCATTATTAATAGGTGCTGGTAATGTTCATTATAAATAGGCGCTGGTAATGTTCATTATTAATAGGCGCTGGTAATGTTAATAACAGAAGCAGATAAAGTGATGATATCAAGGTCATTATCATAACGTAATCACACACTGTCTACCTTGTTTCGGGAAGAGGTGAGCGGCCCAGAGTTGCTTTAACTTGCGATGTATGTGCGTACATATTCCGAAAAAAAACATACCCACTATGTACAATGCACAGCAAAGTAATGATTTTGGCATGAAAAATGGAGTTAAGTAAAGAGATGAACTAAGTATGTACGAATTTGTCATTTTTTGTCAACTGGCTTTTATTGATAGCATTATTAGGCATGTGACATTAACCTTATGTCATCATTTGTAATACAGAAAGTCATCTCCCCTAATCTTGTGTAAGGTTACTCATTGACCACAGCCCAAGGTAGAGTGTCCTGCTGCCTGAAGTGCCATAACATACCCTACAAATATGCACTCTTATGATCCTTCAAAGCCACTCCCACCGGTACAAAGTGCAGACTGCTGTTATAAATACTACACTTCAGCATAGAGCTAATGCTATTTCCGCCCAAAGACCATAAGCTAATCTCAATTGTCAACTGAAGTCACTGATGTCCATAAGATAATAAAAGAAAGCTTTAGCTTAGTGCTATGATAGTTGCTTCTCTTACCGTTTTCATGTAATTAAGGACATTGTTTATATCACTGATTACCCTTACTAATGCGATTTGTACCAGGTAATCATAATTAAACATATCACTAGATAGGGTACTGCAGACCATGTCACATACCTCCCCTTACTCATTCCAACATATAACCATACATAACAAAGCAAACTGGTTGGGCAACCACCTACTGATCTTGTTTGCACAGGTTTTATAATTTTGCTAGACTGGAGTGTGATGTCTGGCACCACACCTTATGCATACAGGAGTTATAGCAGTGTGACATGTATAATTAGGTTGGATGTAACCGGATGAAGTGAAATCAAGGAACCACAGCCTTATAAATGATGCTTTCAAGAAATATGTAAACAAATTAATTACAAATTTACAAGCATTAATCCTTCAAGGAGGCTGCTATCTTAGATTCTAGTTTCAAGCTGAGGTAGGCCAGGAGATATTTTAAACTAGATAAGAGAGTGCGAGAAATGAGATAATTTCACTTATGACATGATTCGCAAGCATGCACATAGTGAAGAGGGACCTAAGATTTTTTATTTTAGTTCATATTTTAATATTGACATTTTAACTGTAAAAAAGAATCAATTTATAATAATGAACATCACAGAGATGCCACTCTCCCTTCAAGCTGCATATGACATTAGAATCTTTCCCTCTTTCAAGACAGCTGAAATTGTGTGGAACTCAGTGTGTAGTACAGTAGATAAATGCACAAAAAGGTTATGGTTATGTTAAAATTTGAGTGATTCCTCAAGGAATGGAGAGGAAGCACCATAAAAGTATGCCTAAAAATATGAGCACATGCTTGTAATGACATCAACCATTAATCTCTATTGCAGTGTTTGAGCCAGAAATAAAAACTTATGCCACAATTGTTGCATTGGGGCTGAAAAGTAGAGACAAAACAATCAACATTAATAAAAGATTCTTCCCTTTCTTTAAAATATGGTCTGTTCCTTATATGTCTCTTTGGGGAGAACATGAAACATCAGTTTATCAAAAATAATAGCTATTTTCTCCACTGGTACAAATCAATTCATATGCACCTGGCTCCTCACGATCCTCTAGCCATTGATGGGAATGGAGCCATTTAATATTTCAGATGCCAGAGCTTCAAAAATATTCAAAGCAATATTTATATGAATCCTGCAATGCTGCTGGCTATGCCACTTGGGTTTAAATAAGAAAGATGGCAAGTTAAAAAAAAAAAATTCATAGGAATCCTGTAATTAGGTTGGTGTATCAATTTGTTACCATGATAACTAACAACTATTAGTTGGTCTAGATTGCTCCATGACTGTTTGCAAACAGCAATACAATTTGTGCTGGAAACACCCCTTCCCTCACCCACCACTTAACTATGTATTTAGTAGTGTAGACGACTTGTCTAAAGTCAAATTCATAAATGCTGTAAAGTAACGTTTCTAAATTTTAATGATACCAAACTGATTTTATCCAATTTTGTGATGCAGCATTTCTTCATGATACTGCTACATTGGCCGCAGATGTACTGTCGCAAGTATATTAAAACACAGACAATGAAATGATCTAGCTACAAGTATAGTTCTAGTCTACAGGGATCATGTACCAATCCAGCCATGTGTATGTCATGGCAACTACCGGTAGATCATTTCATGATGTGCATGTTATCCTGGTTATAGGGCTCAACACTACTGACTGCCCATGGCAGGTAAATAAATGTATTGGGCAGTTACAATTTATGGCTTACCTGCCTGAATGGCAGGCGGAATTAGAGGTTCATAACATTCTACAACAAATAATATGGATAGGTGCTACCTAAAAAATGCCCGCATATATTTATTAATTCAGATATTCCGAGGGGATCCATCTAGATTAGTATTCAAAATTAATCTCACTTCGGCTTGCCATAAAGAATATCTTTGGCAGGTTGACGAATACCATGCACCTGCTTCTCATCGGTTGCTTAGGAACTCCCATTGTGATGTCATGTTTATAACATGTTGACGTCACAACTACTCCCTATGACAGCAGCCCATGGGCGGTCACGAAGAGCGCTCTCCTTGCAAGACATTTAGCGCGTCGCTTATAAATTAATTCAATTTGATTTATATATCCAGTGTTAACATTGAATAATTTATTGGTTAATTTTTTTGGGCAGCTGATTTAATTATTTAAGACATGACACAATAGGCTTCGTCCTCTCTTGGCTTGAATATATTTACATACAGCTGATATTTACTCTGAATCCGAAAACGTCTCATGGGGGCTGTTAAGTGAAGTGAAAGTCATAAGTCTATGCTTGAAATGGACTTTGAATATGCATGCATGTTACCTTAAGAGCTTCTTGCTTGCGCTCGCTAGAATATTATCAGTGAACTGTTGGTAGGTTTAAAAGTTAATGTTGAGCCCTGATTTTAGTATGCTTGTGACAGTGAATCTGCTACCAATGGAGCATTAGCATATCTATGCTGAGTCTTAGATAAGTGTTATACAAATTTAAATTTGACAGAGAGGTCTCTGCATTATATGGTCCCTTCCTATTAGACTTCCTTCACTATTCAGGGTATTCGCCATGCACAGAACCCCTTTATACTGAAACGAAACCACCTTGTCAAGTTGTTCTTCCCACCACAGAATATTAAATTATAGCACGAAAGCATTTCCCAAGAGAATCCTGTAATTAAATAGCTTAAGAAGCAAACCCAGGCCTGAACCTCAAGCCTGACACAGCTAGGCGGCACTGACACTGTCACTGCACTGAGTCTCAGTGACTGGAAAACACATGGCAGACCACATCACATGGCCAAAAATGCTCAATGTTTGGAAATCCTTAAAACACATATAAGACGCAACCTGTTAGCATAAATCTATGGGCACTAGGTCCCTGGGGGAACGAATTTAATAGTCTCTCACCTGGATATCGATGCCGTGACTGGATATCCGCATAAAAACGACAGAAACCGACCAAAACGCAGACTAAACCATCCTTCGAGACAGACAACAACCCACTCTGCCCGCCAGAGGGGGCGATTGAGGACACTCATCATGATTACGTACGAGGCGAAGCGCCCCCTGCCGAGAGAGTGCGCGCAACCGACAATCGAACTAGGTCAGGTCGATGCCAGGTCAAGGTTGCGTCTGTCATTGCAGACGACAGGAGCTACGTGGTAAGTATTGGTGTAAGACTTACGCCAGGGATAGATTTATGTTGTGCCTAGCATCAATAGTATATTTTAATATTCTTCTCGATGTATAAAGCCACGGAAATAGTTATTGTACGCCGACAACGGTAAACGCGGGAATGTAGGCAGTAGCTTTGTTTATCGTAAAACCAACATCTAAAAATAGGCGATGGGAGGGTCACGTGACCCGACGACTTGTAGGGGGCGGGGCTTAGTCAAAACCCACCGTGGTTGGGTTTCTTTCCCCACCAATGTAGAATCGACCGCGGTAGGGTCACCTGACCCAACACGGGTGGGGAAGGGCCAGGCTATATAAGGAGCGCAGAACTGGGGATCGAGAGCACTGAGCGCTGGACTCGCGCAGGTACTCACCTTAGATAAGCTCCAGGCGAAGAGGGTTATTCCCTTAGCCTGCGGATGTTAGTGGTTTAAGGGTGGTTATTTTAGCATTGAAAGGTCGGATGGAGGTTTCCCGTCATAGACCGGAGATGCTATGAATGATAGTGCGTATAGTGTAAAATCCTTTTAGTTTATCGGGCGTACATTGAATTATCAATTGGTTTAGCCTACAACAGATGTCCATTCCTGGGGTTAGCCAAATTGTTGTTTAGTGTAGCCTGAAGTTTGTTAATTTTCCCCGAGTACCGTGCAGGCCTACAATAGATGTATCATGCCTAGGGTTGAATGTCATGTACTTTATGGGACCTTATGATATGAGTTGAAGCGACCGTGAGACAGTTGAGGGTTACGTTATGATTTAGTGCTTCGCTGTTAGGACAGCCATATCTACAACAGACGTCACATTCCTGGGATTTGGGCCTGTTCCTGAAACTAGCACTGGTAGAGTACAAGAGGTACAAGAGAGTAGGGACAGTGAGAATTTGTATGTGCTTAGAAGAATTCTAATTTATCTTTCGCTCAGTCTATTTCTTGAGTTGAGTCCATGTGTATATGTAGATAAAGCGGTATTGGTAATTTAAGTAATAACTAAGTCGGGTTCAAAACTTAAGCAGTAATTACCGGCCAGAGTAACTGAGTGTACGTGTGTGAGTGCGTGTGATCCGGGAAAGGTGGTGATCTCCACTAACCCGTGGTATGTGAGATACGCGGATAGGGTGCCCCCCCTCTCCAGCGGCGGATATGAACAGGTGTGACTGACAGGTGGGCGTGGTTCCGCTACACCTGGTGTGCATGTACTAGCAGAAAGGTGAATAACCTTGGCTAGTGGTGTGCGTTCGTACAGGAAAGGTGAGGATTCCCACCAACCTGTGTGCTTTTGTGGCCATTAGAGAAACCACCTGACACATAGTTAAGATCAAGTACTTGCAGCGAGTTTGCGAACGAAATAAAAGTATTAAGAACATTCACGGTGCTCATTCCTACCCGCCTGGCAAACGGAACCTTTCCGTTACCATCATTGGTAGCGTTTCCGTTACAATACATTAAGGCATCTTTATCATGCTTTATATTATGGGACTTCCTCGCTAACACCACTTACTGTAAACTGCCTATTTGAAGCGGCTGCTTATATTAAGAAGTTGGATTTCCACTTTCAGGGTTTGAGTCGCAAGTCACAGTGCGGCTTTAAATAGGGCCTTTTGCCGATTTCAAGTGAGCGAGGCAAGACAAGCAGGGAAGGGGATTAATACAAAAATTACTGGTGTTGCCAAAATATCTTTTTTAAAGCTGTGTTGTAAGATGCTCTTTTCCCAGGCATTGTGTTACTGTGGCAATCAAGACTGACAATGAGCTACTTATGGTTGTGTTATTTTTTTATACTGCCACTCGCACAGTGGTTCATAGACATACAGAAAGAGCCAGGAGAACCAATGGTGAATGTTGTTAGTAGTCGCGACTGCTAATACAAACAATCAATTTGCTTGGTATGGGCCAGGAGAGCCAGCCATTTATAATGAGTAAAGAACAAAATGAATAGAAAAATTAGATAAGGAATAATTATCATAAAATAATATCCAAACAAGTAACAGAAAAATAAAAAAATGAATAATTATCATAAAATAATATTATGAATTATTGGCCCAATTAATTATTTATTCTTGTATTTCTCTGTGTATGATCCTAAGACCATATATTAATGCTAAACAACTAAGCCATCCATCTTATTTAAGTAAAACATATATAAGAACTTATATATATCAGCTATATCTGATACCCAATCATTTAAAGCGGGTGTCCAACTTAATTTAATCGCGATCTGCACCAAAAGTTTACATCTTAATATTCAATTGAATTTCGTTTCGGCCGACTGGTAGGGAGAAAAAATTAAGACATCCCGCCCCCAGCCATGTCAAGCAGAGCGCCATTTTGCCGGGAGCAGTGACGCATATTGTGACTATTCATATGGCGCCGCCTTGCATTATAACTGACGGAGAGAGAGATCAGGGCCGCGATTTACAGATGAACAGCGGCCGTTCCAAGCCGCGCAGTAGCGCAAGATCTTAGCGTTTCATGGAAAAGTACCGTCCAAACAAATTGATATACGTCTTGCGACGATGGACTCTGCAACAATACCATGATTGGAGTTAGAATCGCAGCTATTTATATTAGCGATTATCACCCGCTCTTGTTTTGCTCACACAATAGGCGTGATTTCCGGTTTGAATAAATTCGCCGAGTATTGCCTCCTGATTGGTCCATTGCGGACACGCCTTCAAAAAAAGGCTGCTGCCTGGGTAGTTGGCGAAATCATGCCTGGCGGTCACTTCTACATTTTATTGTGAGCTACAGATAGAACAAAAAAATTCTATAATTTGGAGGATAGATAACTGGGTATTATAGGAATCGGTCAAGCAGCGTTAGAGGCCAGGCTGGCAGTTCCCTTTAAGTTAGAACTTAGTGTCCAGCCTAGAGCCTTAATTGCATCTGTGCATTGTTTCACCAGTTAGATCAGATTGTCTCAGGACTTTTACTTCTAGATCTGGAGTGGCCTCGGGAGACCCACTCTGTTCCGCCGTTGGGTCTCGGTTCCAGCCTGGGTTTCGCACGGAGACTTTTTAACAGAATAGGCGCATTTGGAAATTCTGAATCATCTGGAGACACACTGGGGTTAAATATCACATTTTTGTATAGATCAATCTTTTAGCTATCGAATTCTTCCAAATAATCAAAAAGATTGATCACCTGTATGTGTGTTTGCAAGACGTTTTATGGACCACCAACATCCGAACAGGGCGCCATATCTGCTGCCCCCATATCTGTTTTGGCGCATGCTGGTACCTGGTATGTAACTTGGTTCCCAGCCTACGACTCTTCGCTAGATGGCGCTGTCAGATGGGCACTTTGCAGTTAAGGACAATAGCAGTGCCCTCTCTCACAGAGAATTCAAAGTTTGGAACCAGGCTGCATTCACAGGCACCAGCACGCGCCAAAAACAAGTATGGCACCTGGTTTGGACGTTGGTGCTTCGTAAATCATCTTGCAGACACAGATACAGATGATCAATCTTTTTGATTGTTTAGAAGAATTTGATAGGTAAAAGATTAATCTATACAAAAATATGATATTTAGCCCCAGTGTGCCTCCAGATAATTCAGAATTTCCAAATGCGCCTATTCTGTTTAAAAGTCTCTGTGCAAAACCCAGGCTGGAACCGAGACCCAACGGCTGAACAGAGTGGATCTCCCGAGGCTAGATCTGGAGTAGCTTTGTTGATATAATCTAACAAGGGGTTGAACTACCAATGTAGCCATATATATAGCATATATATAAGGACCTTATTTCAATCGAGAGATAAGATATTTCAGCATAATTAAGTAGCTTTAAGAATATAAACTAAAGTGACTTCAGCTGATAGAGCAGCTATAATTAAGGCTATCACAACTACAACTGTTGCATGCAGTTGATGTAGCAGCTTCGAGAACTACATTATTATTAAATTTGTTTTATTTAGTTCTACCTCGACTTGTATGTCAGCCAGATTCTTGTACACCTGGGTTGAAATAAATGATATTTGACTTGACTTGGGTGAGCTCGCAACTTAGGCAATGCCTATTCATATTATAAAGCTCAACTTCAACTGGTATTCTAGTAAGAGGCTAGAGAAATTTTGTAAAAAAAAAAAAGATTGTCATTTGGGCCCCTCCCCCCCGGGTAAACAGGTAAACAGTAAAATTACTCCAGCGAAGACCGAAGAAGAGTGGAGTAACTGAGTAAGTTGTGAACAGGTCTCAAGTCACGATCCACAATGCACACTACCAGAAACGCGTCAAGCACTTACCCATATCATTAAACTTTCGCAGAGGTGATCCTTCTCCATGACTTTTTCCTGCACCTTGAGGTGCACGTATCAAACAACCACTGAGTGACAAAGAAAAGCAGATACAGGGATGCTCACCAGTTCACTCCCATTCACTTTTTCTATAACCGGAAATCGAAAGACTGCGCATGCGTTAAAACGTTTCTGTGGCGAAACTAAAAACCGAAATATAGGCATTGCGTACACTTATTACATTTATCACTTGCAAGAGGCACCGAAATAGGGCTGCGTGCGCGCAGCACCTGAAGACACCAATGCCCGGAAGGGGGGGGGGGGGGGGGGCGGGAGAGGGGGGCACTACATATAGTTAGGTATATACATATGTGCCGCCCAAATAAACCCTTTTTTTTCTCTCAATCCTCAAAACAGAAATCTAAAATTTAATTTGTCTTAAAAATTGCGGCTCTTAATTTCACTCATTACAGTTGACATCAGACGTGTTCAATTAATTAACCTCCATATACATTGCCATGACTGTCAGGGTCTATTTTGGATGCTTTTTTTAACCAAAAAATTACCTCTCAATGACCACCAAATATAGCAATTTTCTCTCGCTTTCCATATGCCCTCCCTGGCCTGGGCGGTACACCCCCACCACTGCATTAGTGTAGTGCCCCTGCCAGTTCACTTCCATTCACTCCGGCGGGGGGGGGGGGGGGGGGGGGGGGGCACCAATGTCGGGTTTGCCCACGCGAACGCACTGGAGTGACCTAGATTTGTAACACGGGTCGTGATCTTTGCGTTCCACCCCCTAGACCAGTTATGTCTTTTAGCCTATGGAGTCAAACGCTCCATTGTGGTTACGTTTTTTAATTTCTGGGAGCATTGCATATATGAGCGATATTTGGAAATTACTATATGATGTTGCAAGATTGAAATCTGAGCTTTAGAACCTTACATTGGAGGGTGTGTATTGTATTCATCGTTAAGTGCTGGTCGTTGAGTTCAAAGCAATGATAATTAAGGGACAATAAACGTCCCAGTAGGAAGGTACGTAGGTTTGTGGTTCTCTGTGATGTCACTTTCCCCCTCATGCAAGCATAATATGGGCTATACAGTTGCTTTTACGAGGTAGATATACATTATAATACGGGATCGAGCCAGAATTGACAAGGCAGGTCAGAATTTACAACCACAGAGACGAACGTCATATAGGGCTATAAAGTCTCGTTCGCCTAGACTTCCGGTTTACTCATTTTGGGGACAAACAAACGAAACACGTGTTCGGAACGAGTTTAGAATCTCTGCGCACACTGGTATCCTGACTATCTGTGACGTAGGCGTGACGTGTATGTTACGCAAAGAGTGAGACTGGGAACCAGACTACCTGCGCAAGAGCCAGGCGCCGAGGGGTGGGTCCATTGCGGAAGGCCTGGCGATATAATTAAGAATACTTAAGACTAAATATAGCTGCCCAAAACGGATAGACGACATATTTTTCATTCATTTGCGCAAGCACAATGACTTATATTTGTTACGACGGGACAACACGGCTGAGAAACTAACGTTTTTTGCATTTCCTACGAAAACGAGACATTATGACGTCACATAGATTCTCCCCGAGTGACAACGTTGGCGCAACGCTTCAAACAGAAAACTTACAAAGAATGAAGAACTTTGTCTTTTCGTGATCTAAAACTGATACCAAAGCATCCTACTGGTCTTAATTTACCTTTACCATGGGGT
Organism: Arenicola marina; assembly: GCA_964019135.1. Lineage (NCBI taxonomy): Eukaryota > Metazoa > Annelida > Polychaeta > Arenicolidae > Arenicola > Arenicola marina. The sequence goes on from OZ025249.1 coordinate 17,692,170, forward strand.
TTAATGACGCGTCCGTGTGTTGTTACTCCATGCGCTGCACATTTTGACAGCGGAATGGTTAAGTCGATCACTTGCTCTCGCCATTTTTGTTACCGCGGAGGCACGTGAAACTCTGTGACGTCACTCGCAGTTTGGAGAACTCGCGAAAGCCCGGGTGCAGGGCTAAATTTAGAACGCTATTTTTAGCTTTTGAGTGTTGTGAAAGCGGATTTTTCCTTGTATATTCCCAAAGTTCTGCGCTCCATCGCCTCCAAATATTTTGACGTCTATCTCCCATAGCCATGTTTAGTGAAATGGTACTCATAGTCTTTAGAATAAACCTGGAAAAAAATTGATATATAGCTGCCTATAGTTCAACATGGAGCACGTGTGTTTGTTTGTCCCCAAAATTGAAGTCTCACGGCCCGATCGCGAGAACTGTATAGCCCTATAATATGAAAACACATCCAGAGAATTGCCATTGGTGTCACATATATGAGCGATTTAGGGTCCCTTAAATTAATATTTCAACTGATATCAGTATAGAACAAGGCATTTAAAAAGGCTACGTAAGAACTATAACATACCCATACACAATAATATAAGGGCTATAGTCGATTTCCTGGTAACGTCTAAGGCACTCATCGTAGAGAAGCGGGCTTGCCCGGGGGCGCAAACATGAGCATGCATGATGGTCCATGATGTGCAACTGGCTTAAAAATATGCACGATCGAGATAGCGTCGTCAGATCTTGGAAGAATTTGTCGTCACCCACTTTATATTAAAACACATACTGCCTCTGTCTTTAACCACAAAGCTTTTCACTAATTTGCACCAATCTATCAGTGATAGAGGAAACTTTGCGGCAGCGCTAATAAATATCATCATAGTACTCGACTGAGGTGACAGCTCGCTGTTCGGCTGCCAGTGGGCGAAATAGATGAAGGAGGAACAAACGAGTATAATCAAAGTCCTATTTCAGAAATTTGTTGATGACCAACCAAGTAGAATGCGCAATAGCTTATGTCTTCTCTTTGTTCCAACACCCTCTGCATCTGTAAACACTGCTAAAGCGGCCGTCCTAAACCATCAAACCTGTACCAACCCACTTTTCGGTTATAATTTCACTATTCGTTATACAGTTAATACCAAGCTATGTTTATTTCCGGTTTCGATATTCTGACGAAGGAGAGAAACGTCTCGAGGCTTTGATCTTTAAATAAGATCAGCCGGTAATCAACAAGGCATATTTCAGATCAGCCAATGATAAACAAGTATTAAGGCTCTACTGATGTTCATCGGGAAATGGCACAACAATATGAAGGCACTTTCGTTGAAGGGATTGGTGATGATGTCATAATCGGTGTCGTGTTGTTTCTTGCAGCAGTCGTACCCGTATTTATAATGTGGTTCGTTTACAGGTGAGGTCACTATAGTATTGATGCAATCAGCGTATAAAAAAAACAAGGTGTCCAACTACCGCTGGAACTGAGCGACAGGCACTCGCACGTTTACCGCCCTTGACAGTCCCATAAATGTCATTGTCAGGTAGAGTGATTGACAGGAATTTGATTTTTCGGCTGCCTGAAAATATGTTACATGACATGGGAGCTTCTGCGAAATGTCATCAAATCATTATTCTCGAGCACTGTTCGCGCCTATCTTTTGACATCAAGAAAGTGTGTCAACACTGTGTTGTTTGTATAATATATTTCGCGAATAAATGTTGGAGTACAAGTCTTTTTCCAACCAACCATCAGCCATATTTGTTTTCGACGGATGTGTACCTGTAAATGCAATTTGGTTTCCCGATTTGTTAGCATATGACTCTCAGCTAGAGGCCATTTTCAGTTGCACACTTTGAACTTAAAGACAACAGCAGTACCCGCTGCCACAGCCAATTCACGGCTAGTTTAAGACCCAGGCTGTAAATGGTTCATATGGTGACGGGACTTGCCAGATTGCGCTGCATAAGCTCTTATGATATTATCAATTATTATAATCAATTGAGTAATAAGCCACATGCATAAAGTATTTCTAAATAAGTTTTGCTAGCCTTTTAAGGGTTCATAAAAATACCAGAACTAACCGGAACGCACATTACATTACTTTATCACCTAACTCACCTTATTGCTCAATAGGAGCTGATTGCCTGGCCATGAATTGATCAGGGTATTTTAGTTTTTATATTCAACTTATATGAGGGAGATGGCTGACTTTTCAATGATTGAAAATAATCTGCAGGGTTTCATAGTCAAGTGAATATTAACATAGAATACTGACTGTATGTGTGATATATGCAGTTGCAAATTGTCTGTCATTTCATGTTTGCTACAAATTTCGTCTTCAACGTAATGTTGTCCTACTTGTATGCTGTCCCTATAAGATGTTATTTATATTAATTTACATAATATTATTAACAGGAAAGGAATAGGACAAGTTTATATAATATTTACATCAGACATTATATCATTTTCCTTAAGTACCAATGATAACATTGTTTGCTTCATGTGCTCTTGGATTTATTACAGAGCACAACTATATGCTGAGCAAGTTATCCATCCACAGAGTGAAACGGCTGTGCAAGATGTCAGGCAACATTTGCGGGAGCAGAACAGACCTGCCAATGTCCAGACTGGCCGACAAAGCACAAGAGCGCGAGAGGGAGAAATGACTTGTCCAATATGCATAGGCGATGCAACATTTGCTATTGAAACGAATTGTGGTCATAAATTTTGTGGTATGTTTTTTTACTTTATTGGTGATGTTATATCCCAAGAATGAATCATATTCTCTTCATGGTAACTGTACAAAATAAATGTAATTGGTTTGTGCAGCAGTAATATTAAATATGCTATAAAAGTTCATTCATTTAGCTGCATACTGGTAATCATAAATTTTTGGCTTTAAACATCTCCAAAGTAAATGGTAGATTCAATCATACGGCCACACAACAAGTACATTGTTGTACATTATCAGACCTTCTGGGGTTTACATCGCACCGGTGTATAAGTCCACCTGCCGATTTTGAGACTTGAGCTGTATATAAGTCACACCTTTGGTGTGAGATTTGCCAGCACTTTGAGGTGCATGACGCCACGGTTGAAACACAGTTATGTCATGGAAAAGATCCACATGATCCACACTGTTATGGAACAGATAAAGCATTGCAATGGGTGGATCCCAAAAGACTTGGCTGATGTCTTGGGCTAGCAAGTTGCTTCCTGTGCTAATGTTTGTTTTCCAAGGCAGTAAGAATTGACAGATGTGTGTTTCTTTGATGGGTGCTCGTGACACAGTTTCACTGGCTTAACACCTCGCGGATTAGGCATTGTTTATACAGGCCGTTGACGCATCCCATAGTCAGTGAAGCCGTGATGCATTAGTACGGGAGTGGCGAGTGGAGTCAGGGGTCCATCGTCATCGTTGGCCGGGTTTTGACTTGACTCGTAGAGTGGCGGGGCATCGTTCGGGAAGCGGCAGTCGGCCGTGATACTTTATACAGCTGCTGTCTTTGACTAAGTGGGCCAGACAGAAACTTTGTACCATATAGGCGCGACCGGGCAGTGGAACCACGCCGGAGTAATTGACTTCTTGGACTCTTCAGCCGGATGGGATTATGATAGCCGGGGACAGTGCATCGGCGACTTCCGATATCCCGACTGACCAAGTTGTTCGGGGAGGGGGGGGGGGGGGTCCCTGAGAGACAAACTTCGACTTGGGCCATATATAAGTCGCACCAGTGTATATATCGCACCCCTCGGCCGCGAGGAAAAAAAGTGCGACTTATGCACCGGAAATTGCGGTACACGCTTCGGTACACTTATAGTGGCAATTATCTATAAGGTGAGCGAAATTTGTGTATAGTGAATTTTTTACACAGAGATAGACAGATGAGAGACATGATATGACATGATAGATGATATGGCAGTGCATTTATCGTTAATGTGAACTATCTTTAAGATTTGGATATTTTCTCTGTTTACATTTAAGGCCTACATTTAAAACCATGTATTCATGCTTTACTTAATCAGGCCAATGCGTGACGACATACTGGCGTCATGGAAACTGGTTAGGAGCAATCAGTTGTCCTGTATGCAGACAATCAGTGAGTGACTGCTTTTTTAAACACAATTTATTGTTTGTATATAAATGAACATCGATGCTTTGTTTCTTGGTTTTGAAATACTGACTTTAATAATACATGTATGTCTATCTGAGAAATAGGATGGAAGACTGTTATGGATGATATTCCTGGCAGTTCAATCTTGCGAATGAGTAAATGTGGTGGTAGTTTATCCTTGCATTCTTCTTTCACAGGTCACCATACTACTATTGCTCTTTAGTGAGGCAGAGCGGCAAGAGAATTCTGAGGAAAAAGCAGAAATTGTTCAACAGATCAATCGTTACAACCGAAGATTTTCTGGCCAGCCGGTGCCCGTACGTTTATCACACGTTTTCCGAATAGCCACTTTGGCCTGAGTGTACTGGCTCAAATTGACCTAGCAAGTCAAGTTCGACTTCAACGGACATATGCAACTTATTAGCTGAGCATGGCCTTAAATGGACCAATCTCTATGACATCATTGGTCTTGGTGTAAAGCCATTACGTCAGCTGCATCTGTAGCGGCATATTAATTACAAAAGCAAAATAACATAACCTGTTACAATATCTTCTGTAAGTGAATCCTGTTGATCTTTGTGTTTCGTGCCCTCCTCCCCAGTGGCTAGATTACATCAGAGATCTTCCGACCATACTGCGGCACTGTGTGCAGGAGTTTTTCTCCGTGGACGGCTTGGTGTGGATGTACCGTCTACGGATCATCGTCCTCTTCGTTCTGGCCCTTCTCTACTTCATATCGCCCCTCGATATCATCCCCGAGGCGGTCTTCGGCTTCTTGGGACTCATCGACGATCTCTTCATTCTTCTACTCCTTGGGATCTACGTCAGTATTATATACCGACGTTTCGTGGCCGACCGCGCCACTAGGCAAACAGGCGGCTCGTGATATCCTTCCGCCTGGGCGGCCGCACCACCGGGCAAACAGGCGGCTCGTGATATCCTTCCGCCTGGGCGGCCGCGCCACTAGGCAAACAGGCGGCTCGTGATATCCTTCCGCCTGGGCGGCCGCACCACCAGGCAAACAGGCCGCATGTGATATCCTTCCGCCTGGGCAGCCGCACCCCTAGGCAAACCGGCAACACGTGATATCCCTCCGCCTGGGCGGCCGCACCACTAGGCAAACCGGCAACACGTGATATCCCTCCGCCTGGCCGACTGCGCCACCAGGGAAACCGGCGCTACGTGCCATGTTGGCACCTGTTTTGTTTGTTAAACAATTGAACCGGAAAATTGTTTACCCTCGTAGTTAATGCACCCCGTGACCTCTGCAGCCACAAGGACTGGAAAGTTTACTCTCCATGTGATCAAATATAGTATTCCAGGCTACTCAATATGGATTTATGTTATGGACCCATGTTAGCGTGTGAAACGAAGATATTTTGTCCGTATTATACGGCGACATAAACGCATAACATGTATCCACTTTCAAAATCGGCCCAATTAGGCGCCATAAATATCAAGACGATTTTCCGTGCCACATCAGATCTCGCATTATTTTTGTTAAATGCCCTTGTGTCGCTGCTGTTGATGTAGCTATATTAGTTAGATGCATCAGGCTTCTTAACCTTTGTCTGCTGCGAGGAACAGTCAGTTAGCTGGTGACTGATCCACATAGCACAATAGACTGACCTTGACTCCATTAGACTGACCTTGCCACCGGTCTGGTGTTATATGATGCTTAATGGCCCACCGCATATCGACGAATGATGGCCTTGACATTCAATTAGCTGCCGTAAAGGTCCAGGTTATCTAACCTGACCAACAAAATATCTGAAAGAATAGTTTTGAAATAAACGTAAATATTTTTTCACTGTTACTAGAATAGTCGTTGAACATTAGCAAGCCTTGCATATTTAAGGAGGCATGACAACGTTTTTACTATGTATCTAAATTGCCATGTATCTAAATTACCATGTATCTAAATTACCATGTATCTAAATTATAATATAAGGGCTAGACTTGTGATTTAAAATTAACGTTGTTACATGTATTTATAAGTCTGGTTGTCAATAATAAAGTGCTGCAACTATTGACCGTATGACTTTCGCTATCTGCCGGGTGAGAAACAATATACGAATGCCACATTACTGAGATATTATAACAATACTTCAGTAAATTATCGAGAACACTTTGGAATACAATTGCAACATTTTTTTTTAAAGTGTGCACTTTGTACAATCAGTAACCAACATGTTATTACTGTGTAACCATCCTGAATGACCTAAGAAACACCATTGCAGTTTCCGTTTGAATGATGCACGGCCTAATTTAAAATATGAATACTCTTTAGGTTCACTGGTGACAGGAGTTAAGAAGTCAGTATTAGAAAACAGGTGTTAAGTTGCGATGTGGTTACAAGTTCGACAAACCGCTGTTGACAAGGGCTGCGGTTGATTTCTGTCCGCTTAGACTGTAGTTGGTTAGTTAATGCGCCAATGAATGCTTCTGGAACAACTATTGTTTATCATGCTGAGTTGGTTACTGCAGTTTTTGTCCCCATCCTTCTGATGTCAATAATGCTATTGATCATGGTGGTAAGCCATAAATTAAAATAATTTTGAAGACTATGTCATTATACCTGTAAACGTACATAGCCGTTTCTGGTAATTTCAAAGTGCGCCTCTGTTTCCCGAATGCGAAACTTTTATGCACTGGGCTATCATTTTTTTTTTACCTCGTCAGATATTTGTTACCGATTTTTTCCTCTTTTAATGTAAATTGTTTAATGTATTGTTATTATATATTGTCAATCTATTTGCGCAAAGGGGCTTTGGTGAATGTATGTATCATATCAGAAAAAAAATTGATAATTGATTTATCATCTGATATGTAATGCTATGTATGTGAATGAGTTGTTCCAGCGTTATGTGTTATCCGAGATCCCCGGGTAGCGTCTCCTGTGGTGCTGTCAAAAGATTAATTTCACTTGTTTATTTAAAACATTCGTGTCCTTTACAATGCATTCTAGGCTTTCAATGGCTCTGTAAGTCATTATAACCATGTGGTGTGAGGAATTGCATTCGTTTTATAGTAATCGTTTGATCATGACAAAATTTCATTCTTGGTTTTATTATTTAAGTTTCGGAATGACCTTGAGGTTAAGCCTCAGATTGGTTTGTTTGTACCACTTTTGAATGTCTCATTGTTGTAAGTTTCGGAATGACCTTGAGGTTAAGCCTCAGATTGTTTTTTTTGTATCACTTTCGAATGTCTCCTTGTTGTAATGTTGACTACAACAATGTTGTCTACAACTGGATAGACTATTTGATGTGTCGATCAAAGTCAAGACTTTTGCTCAAGCTACTCTGTGTACTATAAATGGTGCCCATGTGCCGCCAACTGTACTTGGAGCGGACAGCACTTCTTTCATGTACGTAACAAGTTGGTCACTGGACATAGTGTTTTCGATTTGGATGAAAAACCAATAAATATATTGGAAGTTGCAGAATCTTTTCATGTCTCTTGCTGGATATGAAGGAATAGAGTCATAGACGTTATAACTAATCTCTAGTTACCATGTTTAACATAACTTTTTCATATGTATCGCCACTTCATGATCAGGAGCCTCGGTAGCTGTTACTAACACGGTTAAACTGCTGATCAACAGGTCCTTGATTCGCGCCCTGGCACCTCCATCTGGGGCATGTCTTTCAACTCCATTTCATTGTTCAGGCCTTATTTGCTTTCATGTGCGCAACAATGGCATTTTTTGGCTTAGCGGACGAATAGTTGAAGTAATTAAGAGTCCCACAACAGTATATCGGCCTTGGCTTTCCGGTGATAGTTATCTGGCTGTGGAAATATTCCTTTGCAGCCCAAGAGCTAGCGTGTCGGCCCGGTGATCGGAGGGTCGCAGGTTCGCGCCTCGGTCAGGGCAGCCGGAAATAATCTCCAAAATATCACACCACACTTATGTCGTGTTTGCGCCTCACTGGCTCAATGAATGAAGTCTCAGGCCACGTTATCAAATTAAGGGGACTATAGCTAATTTCTTTCTTTCACCCAAATTAAGTTAACACTTTCTGTCAGCTTCTGGGCTTGTAGAATTTTTTGTTCCTTCCTCTTCATGTTTGTATCAAGTCCAGCTCTTGGTTGCAAAGGAACTTTACTGATATAAATCACAATACATCGTACCATCAAAATAGAATACCCGTTCATTTTATTAGGGTGCACAATTAGAAACATTTGGTATTATCCCATTTGACGCGTTAAATACATCCTGAAATAGAATCGCTAATTCGGCGTTTCGTCAAGCTGACGTTGGTTGGTTGGTTGGCATCCGTCCGTCTGCGAAAGACGGTGGATTTTGCAGGTTTGTTTGATTTCAAGTGATGCGTCGCGGCATTTGCGCTTATGACTGAATAAGCCTATCTGTGACCGACAGAGCTTGCCGCAGTCGTCGCATCGATGACCTGTCGATAGGTCTTGGTTTGAACTCACTATAGGTGACCATTCCCTCTTCGAATGCTACAACCTCCCAAGAATTTGGATTTTGACTTTGAAGAGCTGACGTGCTGCACGTATACGGCAGTTCTGTTGTTCATTTTGGCAAAGACAAAACATCGCCGAGTAGAATGCTATTCCAGATTTCGTAAATTCAACATATCGAACGTGTTCTGCCTTTTCCCAATAATATAATGCCATCTGCATATTTATATAAAGCCTTGTTTAAAAGGTTAAAGGTTTCGTTCTTTTTATCTATGAGAGACCTGTTTGGTTTTTGCAAAAGTCACACTGTCAAAGTCATTTTTTTTCTAAAATACCGGTGGAATTTTGATTCTGAAATCACAAGTTATGTTACGAAAAATATCCATTCCCCCTCCCAGAGGCCAGAGTTCGCGGGGCAAGTGCACAAGACGTTCGGCTCTAAACTGAAGACGCATGGCAGGCACTCCAAGGCCAGAGAGGGGCCCAGCAGGACACTGACGTCGGGGTTATGCATATTCACCATAAACTGCAGGAGAGTGGCACGTATACTGCCTCTCCCCTCCCCACCCCCACCGCACGTTTTCAGTATGTTAAAACGCTTATTTATATGGGCTACTGTTATACAAATCTGGTTGGGGGGGGGGGGGGGCTCTGAAAATATGCCTTTATAGCTTTATAGAGTTTTTAAATGCCCCTTCCGAGCGGATTTTGGCGGTAAAACGCTCCTTCAGCCCTTATATTAAGTACCCCCCCCCCCCCGCCCCTCCCTCCCTTCTCCTTTCTGCTTCGCGACGGCTGGCTCGCTCGCTACGTGGCGCCATCTAGTGTCCTACAAAACAGTGTTACGTCGCAGGCAGCCGACCACGTGACCAAATAATATAAGCAGTAAATATGGCGACTTGGGGGTTGCTCAGTTTCTGTGTTGGTCTATGCATAATCCCTCATTGTCTAGCGTCACTGTTTTTGGAGGACTTGCTAGGCAATGCAGATTCTTGCGAAAGTATCTGCGAAAACACGTATCCTCTTCATACATATGACAAGGTATGTATGATGTGATGACAATAACTTCCCTGCAACAACTGCCAAATCACAACTTTATCACAACTGAAGTTCTGAACCAGTGTCAACAGCGCCTTATCTGTCAGGTCTCAAACGTCAACACTCGACAAGTGAAGTTCTCAACACGATATGCATAGTCTATGCCATAAATGGCACTGGTTTGAGTGCGATATTTTATCTCAGCACAAGTCTTAGTATGCAACCTCATCCGCCAGGTTCATGCCTAGTATTGCAGGAACATTCTGGTATTTCACACACTGCTATAGCTCTGACATCAAAACCACCACCAAGGTTAACAGGTTAAGCCACTTAAGTTAAGGTTTTGAACAGCACAACACTGTTCTGTGTAGAGTTCTTTCGAAAGCTCCCGGCGTGAAATGTGTCAACGAATTTTTAAAATATTGGCATTTTTGCAATCTACAAACTGTATTCTTACTCCCAGCGCCTTTACTGAAGTCTAAAGCCGGTAAACTATCTGAAATAGCCTATATGTCATTTAAGAGTTCAGTTTGCGCATGCTGCCATGCTTGTATTCTACATCAAAATATATTGTGCTATTCAAAACCTTCACCTTGGTGGCGGTTTTGATGTCAGAGCTAACACTGCTACTGCTACACACTATTCACAATCACAGTAACAGTTCGTAACTAATGCCAGTGATGGAAACGTAAACTGCCTTTTTGAAGATAAGAAGCTGGGCTACAACTTTGGGGTTAACACTGGGTTGGCACAGATCCAGAACCATTTCCAGAAAACAATCACACCTGGACTTTAGCCTAGCTCCCTCAACTCCACCCTCCTCTCCCTCCCCCCCACCCCCTACCTCCTTCTCCAGTGCGTCAATTTTTGATACAAACAGTCGCTGCGACACACAGATACTGTCTGGGCACTTACTGCATATGTATGAATCATTGACACGCCTGGCCAGTATGGTTGACATAATGATGTAAAACATTATGGCAACACCAGTAATTTACATATTTTAACCATCTCCCCAACCCATGCCCCACCCCTCCTTTCAAATACACCCACCCCCCTCACCACGTTCACTTGACATTCATCAAAAAGCTCTATTTAATGCTGCACCCCAGCCTTGCAGTAAAATCTGAAACGTGCACCATCCAACTTCTTAATAGTAGCCACGGCTGGCAAAAGGCACTTCACAGTATATATATTAATATATCTGTTGAGATGTATTCTTATAACATAAGAATAATAATTTATGTACAGAATGGTGAATTTAATGAATACTGCTATCACTCTCTAGCAAATTTATGATATTAAAGTGCAAAGCAAATTCAGTAATTTAATAAAATATGCTTTTTTTCCAGTCCTTGCATCTAGGGTACTGCCGCCGAGGATGTAGACTGTTCAATATCATTGACTTTGTGGATGAGTTCAATGACCTCAACCTCACTAGAGAGTCCTGCTCTGAAGGTTAATAATGCTGACTATGTTTCAGAATGGATTAATCAAACTGAGCTATAATTGTAACCCTTATTCTGTAGCATTGTAATATATACTGTATCAATTATTGAAACTTGTCAGCATGTTTTATAAACTCAACAGTACAAATATTCTCTGGGGATGGGAAAAGCTGAGTGGGACAATGGGGTATAGTGGGGGTTTAAAATACCTTTAAGTAACGCTAACCTTCCACAGATCATTCGTGCAGTAGTTACATGTACAAACTGTTCATGGACATATTGCCATACATTTATTGCTTCACAAGCAGGTAATTTAATAATTTACATATACAGAGAGGTAGAACATGTGCAAGCTGCTACTGCTCAGTTTGTGGTACAGCAATATTACATATTTCATATGAAATGAACTTCATTGTTCATTTCATTGTTTCTTTTCCTTAAGCTTGCAAGGAAGCTTACCAGAATTCTGAGAACCAGGATCCATGCATAATGGGCTGTGAAGGTCAACTAACTGTGGCGACCCAAAAACACCAGCAGGTAAGACTAATCTGTAGCCACTGCCTGAATTATCTGTAGCCAATGGTTAACCAATCTGTAGCCAGGGGTTAACTAATCTGTAGCCAGGGGTTAACTAATCTGTAGCCAGGTGTTAACTAATCTGTAGCCAGGTCTTGATTAATCTGTAGCCAGGGCTTGAATAATCTGTGGCTAGGGGTTGAATAATCTGTGGCTAAGAGTTGAATAATCTGTAGTCAGGGGTTAACTAATCCGTAGCCAAGTGTTACTTAATATGTAGCCAGGGCTTAAATAATGTTGTAGCCAACAGTTAACTAATCTGTAGCCAAGGCTTGACCATTCTGCGGCCAGAGCTTAAATAATCTGTAGCCAGGGCTAAAATTATCTGTAGCCACTGGTTAACTTATCTGTGGCCAGGGGTTGAATAATCTATAATCAGGGATTAACTAATCTGTAGCCAGAGCTTAATTAACCTGTACCCTGTGGTTTAACAATCTGTAGTCAGGGTTTAACTAATCTGTAGCCAGGGGTTGAATAATCTGTAGCCAGGGGTTACTTAATCTGTGGCCAGGGGTTGAATATAGTCAGGGTTTAACTAATCTGTAGCCAGGGGTTAACTAATCTGTGGCCAGGGGTTGAATAATCTATTGTCAGGGGTTAACTAATCTGTAGCCAGAGCTTGAATAATCTGTACCCAGTGGTTAAATAATCTGTAGTCAGGGGTTAACTAATCTGTTGCCAGAGCTTGAGTAATCTATGACCAGGGGTTTACTAATCTTTAGCCAGAACTTGACCAATCTGTGGCTAGTGGTTGACCAATCTGTGGCCAGAGTTTGACCAATCTGCAGCCAGAACTTGAATAATCTGTAGCCAGGGCTGGAATAATCTGTAGCCAAGAGTAGACCAATCTGTGGCCAGGGCTTGAATAACCGGTAGCCAGAGGTTAACTAATCTGTAGCCAGAGCTTGAATAATCTGTGACCAGGGGTTGACTAATCTGTGACCAGCCATTGGCTGAACTGTGGTCAAGGTTTAACTAATCTGTGACCAGGGGTTGACTAATCTGTGACCAGCCATTGGCTGAACTGTGGTCAAGGTTTAACTAATCTGTGACCAGGGGTTGACTAATCTGTGACCAGCCATTGGCTGAACTGTGGCCAGGGTTTAACTAATCTGTGACCAGGGGCTGACTAAGCTGCGAACCCGCAACCCTCCGATCACCCGGCCGACAGGCTAGCTCTTGGGCTGTACAGGAATATTCCGACAGTCCGGTCACTGACGCGTCTACTTGTATCGCCGGCAAGCCGACACCGATATGCTACATATTGATTGGCTGCGAAGTGACTAATCAATGACTGGTCACAATAATAATGGATCATGTAAGCTCACACTGCGACACCGGGAAGGTTCAACATACAACAGAATTATATAAAATCTCGTTGGGCAACCCAATACACTTTACAAAGAAAGAGGCGAATTATCTATCCTGCACAAACAAGGACATTGGGACAGACTTAAACCCGCTTCGGGTGGTTGATTCGACAAAAAACACTGCGTCACTGGGAAGGACCAAGGGCAGGGCAGAGCTTGTCCCTGGTGGCGAAGGGTTGGGGCGGAAGGGGATATGGAGGGTTCTCTATACTGAAGCAGGACGCGGGCTGTTTCCTCCGTGCCCAGTGGCTGGCACAGTAGGGTGCGACCCGACGACTCAGGCACGATGGCTGGCCTGATAGAGGTCACTCGGGGGGTGGGGGCTCTCTATTCTGAAGCAGGACGCGGGCTGTTTCCTCCGTGACCAGTGGCTGGCGCAGTGGGGCGCGACCAGACGACTCGGGCACGATGGCTGGCCTGATAGAGGTCACTCGGGGGATGGGGCTCTCTATACTGAAGCAGGACGCGGGCTGTTTCCTCCGTGCCCAGTGGCTGGCACAGTAGGGTGCGACCCGACGACTCGGGCACGATGGCTGGCCTGATAGAGGTCACTCAGGGGGGTGGGGGGCTCTCTATACTGAAGCAGGACGCGGGCTGTTTCCTCCGTGACCAGCGGCTGGCACAGTGGGGCGCGACCAGACGACTCGGGCACGGTGGCTGGCCTGAGAGAGGTCACTCGGGGGGTGGGGGCTCTCTATTCTGAAGCAGGACGCGGGCTGTTTTCTCCGTGACCAGTAGCTGACGCAGTGGGGCGCGACCCGACGACTCGGGCACGATGGCTGGCGTGATAGAAGTCACACAGGGGGGTGGGGAGCTCTCTATACTGAAGCAGGACGCGGGCTGTTTCCTCCGTGACCAGCGGCTGGCACAGTGGGGCGCGACCAGACGAAAAAGTGCTAACGCGCCACCGAGGGTTCCCTAAATAAGTAGTTTAATTGTTAATTTCGCTCTTGCACTTAGGCGCAGTTGCTGGCCTGTGTATTCTGGGTCGATAACGTCGTCCAGTATGTGAGGTTCGCACGATCAAAAACGAACCTTTAGAAGCGGTCGACATGCAATGAAACTGTATACCCCATGACTCTTAATATGTTGCCATACACATAAATCGATATTGTAATCATAGTTATCTGCGTATTGATTCCAAACTGCATGGGACGAAAATCTTGTCTCTCTATCCGAGTATTTAGCTTAGTCGGCTTCTTACTCTCACGTTCTAATCAGAATAATAGCTTTTGGGCGAGACATGAAATTTATGAAAGCGAGGCTACAAATGTATATGTTTGCATGCGATTGCCGAGATACATCGGTGCCAACTGAGTAGCATATGTCAGTGCTTACATTCTAGGATGTACGTTACTTTATCACAAAAATATAACCGAAATACTATTCGTTATTGAAGTTAATGGTGATTTTCAGATTTGTAATCTTAATGGAGGCCTCCCGTGTGTAGTGGTTAGCGCACTAGACTGCAGATCAATAAGTCGTATGTTAGAATCCTGGCCTACGAACCTAACCTGAGGCATATTCCATTCATTCATCGTTGATCGTCCCGGGAGTTTCGCTCTTGTGTGCAGAAACAACCTTTTAAGACATCAATTAATTTCATTTTGTAACTAATGTGTGTGTGTGTGTATTAAGCAACAGCAAATGACGTAGAGGGAAAATTACTTTGGTGTTGCCCTTTGTAAACCGATTCGTCGACGTTCGTAAATGCGTAGTAAGTGTGCTGATACGTGGATGGAGTTGACTTATGGTGTACCGCATGTAGTCGTAGGATGCATTGAATTGCTGATCAATAGCCTAATCGCTGTCAGCTGTTCGTGGTATTTGCAAGTCGACTGTGGATCTGGTATTCTTGGTGTTTATTGATCGGCCTGCGACTGCGAGCGCCCCTTGAGTTGTACTAATAGTTGCTCAGTCGGCGTTTAATTAATCTTTATATATCCGTGGCCAGTATGCCTATTGCTAGTATGTTAGGATACTTTCAATCTTTCAATAAAGTTACTTTCTATCAGTTAAATATAGCATATAGTTGTACTTCACTGTACAGTCGCTTGAAGTTAAACGCCCCGGCGTAACCCAAGGGTGCGCACATACATTAAAACACGTTGTTGTTATTTTTGGAGCTCCTGACATAAACAAGATAATTCAATAATGATTTTTTGTATTTGTCTACATGTATACGAGACACAGTCGTCATCTGGGCTGGTTATGAAATCAGCTGACGTATATTACTATCTTGTCAGCGGTTACTATATTGCTAAACGAGAAAAAATTATTATTTATTGGCAAAACCAATAAACCTAATGATATCCATCATTGTAGAAACCGAGGCTTAGATCCATAATCTTTATTTTTAAAGTGTCATGAAGTAGAAAAAAAACAAAGAGAACATAAATTTACAGGTGTAAGAGGCCAATGGAGTCTAACATCTTCATCAGAGCATGTGTAAAACTGATGTTACGTCACGTTATTTCGCTATTTGGAGGTAGCGAAAAGTCGTATTTTTTTGGCGAATGCACCAATATAATATTTTTATGCATGTATTTCATTTAAAGTTGCATGTCGAGCTCTTTCCCGCCAAAACTAATGATGTCAAAATACATATAAGAATCAGTCCTTGAATCATTCAAGACTTCTTTTATCTATACTCCACCCATAACAGACTGCCAAATAGTGTCTCTTAGCCTTGTCCGTGATATCAATTTACCACAAGTTTTCATTTTAGTGGTAAACGTCATCACTTTGTGTGCTTCGCGATGCTTTGATATAAGTAGCAGTGCCGCGACCGAGTTCTGTGGTGTGCCGGGATAGACATGTTTGCCACACCACAGCCGAAACGGCGATGTTTATCAGGTTTCTGAATTTATAGAATGAGACAATCGAGTTTTTCTGCAAATTTTGATATAAATTTCGGCTAGGCTTAGTAATTTCGGCTAGGCTTAGTTTTGGCGGGAAAGAACTCCACATGCAACTTTAACATTTATTGAGCTTTTACGAATTATTGATGTTTTCTTACAGATTGAAGAATTCCCGATGGACCAGGGCCAGATGTTATTTCCGATAATGTATCTGCACAGCATGTACAGTAACATGGTGGAAAAGCTGTCAAATCATTTCACCGTCAGTTGGTCCTTCTACATGCAAAATGACAACGGTCAGATGGTGGTTATCAAATCGGGTCCGCATTACGAGTCCGACTTCGATGGCCTGCCGTTCGCGGATGACGCTGGTACGTAAACTTGATTAATTTTACTCCTGTTTGCAGTGTGTATGTTGCTAAAATACGAACCAGGAGGGGCCGTCTACGTGCCCTGTGATGCACTTGCCTCGTCAAAGAGCTGAAATTAAATGATATAGCTCAAGGTGAAATTTTCTCTCATTGTCTCACTTTTGGTGTCCTAAGGTCTTGTTGCTTTTCGATACAATAGCTCCTACAAAAAGTGTCCTCCATTCGTCACTATTTTTTGTCAGCATTTCTCAACGTTTATATCCGTCGCACGCGGTCTGTCTACAGATTACAAAACCTCCAACTACATGGAGACCAACTTGGCGGAAGTGGACAACTCTGCGACTCCGAATCTGAAGAGTTCGCAGGTGCACGCCATGGACCGGGACGCGTGGCTGGAGGCGAGTCCGGACAGGGACGGCCAGCCCGCCGACTGGCTGGGCTGTATCGCCAAGAAGACCGGCATGCCGCGCCTGCTGCTCACACTCACCATATTCCTCTCGGCCATGGTCATGATCTGGCTGTGTGTCACGACGGCCGTGACGGCGCCCGAACACCGGATCCACGCACAGCCACAGGTGGGTACTCTGTGCTAGAGGGCTAGGGGCCGTATTCGTAATCCCCTCGTAAGTTACACACGAAAAGTGTATTTTAGTCTCAGCCTCACCAGCTCGTTGTGGTTGTGTTCGTGATTAAGATTTTTTCTTCTATATAGTTTTAGCACTTCCTTAATTCAGAAAATCCACTTCTTGGGGGACTACTGATGTATTTTGAACCCGATAATCGCTCGACAAATCTTCCACTTAGCACTATTCTAGTGGCGTAACCTAAGTGGCGATTAAAATTTTCTGAATTAAGAGCATGCTAAAATCATATTAAAAAGTGTGCCTAATCATGCACACGGCCCAGGTCACTGTTGGCAGCGTTATCTGATTGTGCACCAGGCATCTTGCGTAGAAGTTACTAGTCCCGGGCCTTTCATTCATTTTAGAACATTCACTTTGTGAAGCCGGGGTAATAATCTCGTGTGTTGCTACATAATGGTGTTTTACATGATCGCGTTTTACAATATGTGTTTTACATGATGTGTTTTACACGATCGCGTTTTACATGTGTTTTAAATGATTGTGTTTTACATGGTCGTGGTTTACACTGTGCATTTATAAAGAATAGTCAGCGGTATAGACTAGGCAGTTTGTATTAATTACATGTACATGAATTGTGTGTTATGTAATGTGATCCCTCTATTGCAGAAACTGAGTATATACGGAGACTTGGAGTACCTGCGGGAGGTGAGCGAGAAAGGGGCGCTGGCGGCGGTGCACAAACCACGAGATCCGACCCTGCAAGCGGCTGCGCTCCCGATCAAGATTAAGATAGAGCGAATCTAGGCACGCAGGCCGTATGGCGCAGCCGCCAAAGGCTACTTCCACAAACTAAGCCTGGGACGTAAATTGAGATAATTTTGTATGGGGGTATGATTACTTTAAGCATTAAATCGTGTATCCAATGCGATTTCCTTTCGATGTTGGTTGGGAGACAGTAAGGATGGGAATCATGCCTTTTTGAAGCTTCAACACTGTACATATGATCACGTACTTGTTTATGGCGGTTTCCTTTTTTTGCTCTGTTTCCGTTGGTATTTGCTTCCGGTCAGTGATATGAACATCTCGCTACTTTTCTGTTGAAGGGACCTTATATATGCTATGGTATAAAGGGTGCATCTAATATTAGTTGCAATATTGTAATCATGGGTAAGGTATGGATTTCTGCGGCTATAACTTTTGTATTTCAATTTAAAACTTGTCGCAAAAACTTGTTGTCACTTTGCCATGAAGTTAAGACAGATAAGCTTGCTGCCAGCGTCATTAAGCGTTTAGGGTGCATATAACCGCTGTTGACACTTTGAAGATGTTGATTCTCGGAACTATTTCCTCCATTGGACCAAATATGATTAGGTTTCGAATATTCGAGTATACAGGCCTGTGAGTGATCCCTCCTTCCTGTTCATGTTTTTCGCATGTTTTTTTCCGTCATGTGTATTCAAGCTTGTTCCTTTGGTACAAAACTGAATGTATGTTTTCTGGTCAAAGAAAAAAAAGACCTGATCACGTGCGATGGATCTCACGAACCTGCATAGGAGATGAAACTTTTCATGATTTTGGTTTAGATAAATGCCAAATTTTGCAGTTTTAATATCCCTGCTTTGTACCTATCTTGTGAGGACCTTCACGGGTCTGTATCAGGTGTTGACCATGACCTGCTCACCATGTCTATGGAGGATACAATTTGTTGCGGTATTAACAGCCCGCATATAAACACTGTGATTTGTCAAGGTACAAGGTACTATTTCTCATTATATGATTTGGTTTATCGTTTACAAATTGGTAATTTAATAGCCTGGGCTGTTGTAATCTCGTCTTAGATATTGCAATAGTTAAATATTTAGCTTTGCATATACATATATATATAGAGAGAGAGAAAGAGATGTAGATATACAGGTGCCGAGACATATTTTCTTGTTGATCAAGATCGGTGATGTGTGACAAGATAGAACAGGACTGTCATTTTGCCCTCGTGTTTTAGATCTGTATTAGAAACGGACAAATTCAATCGTCTACACCGTATACAAAAAAGTTGTTTTGATGCATTCCGGTGGTTGGCAAGGGGTAGGCAGAATCATCCGGCACAAG
This sequence comes from Arenicola marina, assembly GCA_964019135.1. Lineage (NCBI taxonomy): Eukaryota > Metazoa > Annelida > Polychaeta > Arenicolidae > Arenicola > Arenicola marina. The sequence goes on from OZ025249.1 coordinate 17,711,054, forward strand.
CACCTCACAGTCACTTTGGGGATGAAAAGTGCAATAAGTGATGCACGGATGAAATGTACATAACTCATAGTTTCATGTAAGGAACATATTTTTCCCCTTTTTTGCGAGTTGCTTTAGAATAAGAAGTATTAAAGTGTACATGAATCGTATTGCACAAATGTAGGTGACTGGTTTGTTTCATTTATCATTGGGCAGAATGTGCTAGCAGTTGATGCACTTGGCAAAATGTTAGATATCACAATCCTCATATGATCATGGCTGATCGTTTGCTGTTAAAATCGACTTCGATATTCTTGTGCACAAGCAGGGTTTTATATGAATACTACAGGTCACGTTCAGTTGGAAAATATCGGAGTGGAAAAATAGTGATAATACAGATTCGAACGGTTATATAATTAACGATGGTTGGTTGATTTTTATGTTGACCCGCTAATCGCAGGTTCATTTTGTCCGAACTCAGTCTCAGTGCTACAATGTCTAAAGCGGTAGTTAAGCGATTATCGTTGGACACTATTTTGATGTGTGATATCTTATAGAAACCCATTCTTTCATGAACCAGTTTTGGTGTGCTTTTCTATCTTGTCAGTGGTATATACGCCCAGCGAGGCTTCTGTTTCAAGCTGTGGTTCTTGGTGTAAATGTGACAGTGTTGCTAACTATAATTCCTGCAGATTATCAATGTTAGCCACCCTCCCCCCCTCTCCCTCCCCCCCCCCCAGCTGTCACAGTGTTTGGATGTCTCGAGTCCAACTCTAGTGAGAGCAGCTCCGTACTGGCTTACCTACCTTACCCGCTGCTGTAACTGTGTAAAAGCTGTAACGGACTCTTTACTATATACTCACGCCCCTCTCGCCTGGTCCGGAGCAGGCCAGGTCATCGTGTCTTTTGGTAGTGGTTGTCTCAAAGGCTGAGTCCTACGATTACGCTGTGCTTCCTACACGCACAGGCCTACCTCGTGCCCGGATCGTCCCCTGGGAACCCCCAAACGGACATATACATGGAAGTGAACGAAGATATCTTAACTGGCGGAACCCAGTGCCTGTATATTCTTGGACCAGTTACGGTATCGTAGTCCCAATATTTGTCGCAGATTATATCGGTAACTGCAACAAGGACTGGGCTGTGACATCGTGCTTGGTCTGACAATACGGGCCCTGCGGCGTTCAATGGTGCGTTTACCGCTGATGCTCCATTGTGGAATGCAGCAGTAGCAGTAGCGAGCTGTTACGGTGGTGGTATCCCGGGGGACAACGCCGGCACAGTGCAGCCTGGTTCTCAACGCACCTGCTCCCTTGATACTTCAATGTGTGTATACATATTACTATGACTGGTCCGTGTCCCTCGGTGTCTGTCGCCTGGGACATGGACTTCAAAGACTGACTAAACTTGGACCATCACCCCTTCGGTATCGGACCAGTATCGTGTGAACGGAACGAACACAAGCGCGATCTTCCTACATGTGTATGACTAAGACGTTGGCTGCCTGATGAGCGATATTCCAAACGGATTTGGATGTGCGAGGTTTGGGGAAAGCGGCTGCCTTACACGTACGGTAAACTCTTTGTCGCTGGAGAAGTACACGATGTGCTCAGTTTGTAATATAGGTAGTGCATTTGCACTCATTATTACAAATTGTTGTGTACTTATTATACTGACTAATTACTTTTTATAAAGCGATAAAAGACTATAAGTGCGCATTACCAAGGGCGAGGAGATGTTTCAACTCTCATATCCCATTCGTCGCCTCATTTACGTTCCATCCAGTGTGTACGGGTGTCTATACGAGTCACTCCGAACTGGCACTCCATTGTGCTTCATAATCATCTCCAGCGATGACGGCTTTACGCTAGAGGGCCTTGGACATGATACTGGTCCCGTACAGAGACCTAGCTCAGCGTTTGAGACAGCGGCTCCACAAGACACTCACAAGTTCATCCCAGGGTTGGGAATACGGGATCTCGTACTGTAATATAGACAAATCATTTATAGCCAGATGCTGCTTGAACAGAACCATGTTTTCTGTGTCTATGATTTCAATATCTCGTTTGTCTGGCGCTTTAGCAAGCGGCGAAGTCTCCACATGTAGCTACGGCCTTCGCCATTTCACTATTATGTCTCGATAATTACCCTGTGAAGTCATAAATGACAATGATCTTGGGAGAATGGACAGCTAACCGAACCTGGTCATGCGAACTTCGTGAACTCACGAAGTACAAAGGGTTTCGCCTCTTTTTAAAGCGCCCCCTACGTAGAGCGACTGGAGTACTGGAGAGTGATGTACCATAACGCGCTGTAACATAATGCTGGCGGCTTAAGAGTCGAGGTTCAATTGTTGTACGTGGCGGTTCTTTTGGTAGCTTACTTAAGGAGGTTATGGGAACACTCACCACCCATACCATGAATGGCTTATTGAGAGAAATAGAAATAGTTCAGAAAAGATTGTGAACACAAAAGGAAATCTGTGTTAATACAATTTGTTGATACGATGTATCACACAATGTGTGTGATGGTCTATCTAAAAGCATTTAAGATGGTCTCTTAAAAGGACACGATTTGAATCACTTTGCCCTCAAACAACTGTTGTGCTGTATTTGGAAGTAGCCTGGTTCGTGGCACACTTACATGGTTTATGTTCTCGTCTGATTTCGGTAGACATAACACATAATTTTGAATGACACGACCATGTTCTTGTACATATCGCACTATATGTGAATAAATGGATGGTGGGAAAGATACCTCAGTATTCGGTTTTGTGCTTACATTCGTACAAACATTCGCCAAGGAAGTGTTAACGAATTTTACCAGCTTAGCCTTCAGTGTTTAAAAACATGTACGCCATCACCGAAAACACAACGCTCCAACGAGATCTATATTCTGGGGATTTTATTTTACAAAAATACTTGTCTGGAAATAACCTCTTTATCTTAAAGTCATCCCGTTGTTCGCGCACTTCATATGGTATTATAAAAGGTTTCTAAACCGCTTTACGTCTTGTAGCGTGAACTCTTCACTCTCTTTAACTAACTGTTTAATCGTTACTACGATATGTATTGTTACTGATGTTGATTACTGATGTTGGTTTCTTGCCCAACTAGTCCCGAAAGAATTAATTTAGAAAATCTGGCCACACGTTATTCACTCAGATACAAGCCGCCTATAGACCATGGATCCAAATGTAATTATAATAAAGCAAAATATCATCGCAATCTTCATGCAAACGTATTTGTATATGATGGTACATGTATATATTTCATGTACGTATGCAACGTAATCAGGCGTTCTGCCATGTTAGCCAGAACCCTCCCTGCATCTGGGCGTCGCACCATTGCAATAACGGTAGCAAATCCCTCAGTAGGTGGAAGGACTCCTGTAACTACGAAATGATTCAGACTACAGGAAAACACCGCCCTCAAAGGTTTTTCTGCTACCCGCAACGTTCATGTTACCAACGTTCATGTTAATCATGTTACCAAGCAAACAGCCGTATTGAAAACATGCTAGTTAGCTGAAGTCCCTCCCCACCAACCTGCCAAAGATTCTTTTTGTTGAGTATTGTGCCTGGTAGACATTCAGCTAAATACGCAGGATAAAGGTGACTCTGGTGAATAATTCGGCACATTGACGTAACGATGCGGCGCGTTACATCCGAGAGATTCACGGTCTGTATGCAGACAGACTGGAATCATGGTCTGTGAACAACCCATGTAGTACTCACGACTATCAGTTATCAATAACATTGATCGATACCTGAAGTACCAGAAGACTGCTGAGCTTCGCTGGAGTTACCGGCTTCACTTTACAATTAATTAAATACGATGTGCCGAGAATGCCTTAAGCTAACTGGACAAAAAACAACGTATTACAGTGACATAAAAAAATACAAATACATGTATAATGAAAAATCTTCAAACGGAAGGCATATATTTTACATGACATTCGTCAACTGATCATTTGCGACTGCAGTTATCTGGTTACATTTATGCGCCAGGCATAACATGAAATATAACTGTCATATGTACCCAAAAGGTCACATATTGTTAATACTAGCAATAATTAATACAGCAACGACTATCACCATGCACCAGGCACTGAGTAAAACAAACCCACTGTAAGAATGTTGACGCTCGGGTAATTTAACTGATCTAGCCTATAATAATCTCAATAGGACTCCGCAGCATTGGCTTCGTGTATATAGGTCCTGTTACCGACAATTGCGCGTCGAATCCAAAGAGATCGCTTTTGTCTGTATAATGTAAAATGTTGCTTCAATGATCAGGTAATGTATATACGTCAGTGATACTTGCGTGGAGCAAAGGCAAGGATATACTACATATCACAGCTTAAAATGGCCGGCACCAGTTGCTTGCTAGTATATTGTAACATCTCTGTGGAAGTGGAAAGTTCGGCCACAGCACATATAGCACATAGGTTAACCAAGTTTCCTCTGTATAGTTGACGCACGTACGAAGCGGCGGAAGACATGCAATAGCCTCCTGTCCTGAGATTTCTTCCTCCATCTTATGCTTATCTCATTAGATTTCATCCTCCTTCTCATGCATATTTCAGGAGATTTCATCCTTCCATGTTACTGGGGGCTAGTTTCTATTTGGGGTTCAGCAGGATTTTCGCGCGCTCCACTGTGGAACTCTGACCAGTGAGCTGTGGTAAGACATCGTCCGGTCTGCAGTAGGAGAGAGAAACATTTGGTATTTCGAGAACCCACTTATGTATGATCATGCATATCATGGTATTGCAGTTGTGAGAACTTAAAGCACTATTTGACAAAGACAGGACTGCATGTTAGATTAGTCAACGATGAGCGATCGACATACACCAGGTCAGAAATACGTAGGTCACTACAAATGTATCAACAGAAGCAGTATCTTTGAGTAATGAGTGGAAATAGAGCAATACAATAGCTGATCATAAATAGAAAATACACTTCTCAGGATAATATGAAGTCTTACCCAAGCTCCACTCCTTGTGAGTAAAGGTGAAAGAAAGAAACTGGCTTCATATATTTTTTAGCAAGGCGAATCTTAAAATCGGTAACGGTCGTTTTTGGATCAATGTTCAATCTGAAAAAGAGAAGGGGACATGTGGTAAAAATCCTAAAGTGGCTTCAATTGCGACGCAACGACAAACTGCTTATGACGTAGGTTATATAACTTAAGTGCATACGTAACGTAAATTTGCGCGTTCGTTTATCTGTTCTTTATAACGTTGTAATAAGGTATGTGCTGTCTTTTTTGTCCACTGTCTGGGTGAAATTATTTTCAGCGAAGCACAAGAATTTTATAAAATCGCTGACTCAGTGTATAAGGGTAAATTTACGCGACAAAGCTGGCGACTTACTGTAAAGTTTGCGGAGGGATATCTGGGGCTCGGTCGTCACCAGTCTCATCCATCGACTCTCGTGGTCGGTAAGTGTAGATGTCCTCTTCTCCTATATCTTCGTCTGTGTCACCTACGTTACAGAATATATAACAAACGTGTGATAGAAAGCATCTAGAAGTCCACTGATTGCACGAAGTGTGGTCATTGTGGTTTAGCGGTGTATTAGCTATCGTACTTAAATTTGTGCGTACATGGGCTAAGCCAAAAACATGCCATGCCAGGATAAGAGTTTCATATATATATCATGCCAAATCAGCATTTAATTAATTTAATTTAATTAAACTAGGCTTAAAATATGTTTAAGAAACTGATGTTTTGTACGATCAGCATTGACCACGATTACTTACCTTCAGGAACTGCCAAAACATCAAAGTATAGATGGCCATGTACTTTGAACAGGACTGTACTATCTATGTTTGCAGTACTATTCTCGTTGGCTGGGAGGATGAAGCCTGCTTCATTAGTCTTCAGTCCTTTGCCAAACACATAATATACTTTCTTCTGTCTGGCACATTGCGCCCCTTTGTACACATAAGCAAATTTCCAGGACTCTTCCTTTTTATAAGCAGCATCTAAAACAACAAAATTCATGCTTTGATATTATCACTAACATTTCTAAAATCTACACAAAATTGGTATCCATATTTCTTACAGTAACAATGAAGTAACACACCACACAGAAAAATTATCTGAACTAAATAATACAGATATATAGCCTATTAAAATTAAAACATCATTATAACCAGGCCAAGACTATATGAAAAAAAATGACACTGTTTATACCCATCTTGAAATAAATCAAGATGTACATCATGAAGCTTTCTTGATTTATTTCAAGATATCTGAAATTGAACTTAAGATATATTGAATTCAAGTCAAGATATCATGAAGTGGTGATTTCTTATAATTATACCTGGACTGAAATCATTTAGTCTGGAATGATAGAAATATCCATGCTTCTGGCTTCTCTCTGGTCCTTCATGAGCTTTTTCAATGCGATTTTTCTTGTTCTGTAGCTTTTCATCATTCATGAAGCGATATCTGATGGTCCCATGCTGAAGTTTGACTAAGGCTGGGGCATCTATACGCATGGTCTGTAATTAAAAGAATATATTTTTCAGATCATTACTATAAGGTACTATACATGCTGTATCTACATCTATTTCAGTAAAAGTATACCTAATATAACTGATGAAGAAATGGCTATAGCTGTTGAAATAATTTGTCTCAAGTATGAATGTATATATTTTCTATATTTGTATGTGCCACAAGCAAGCCATAGCAATGACATTGGCATATAACTAAGTTTGATATCATTAAAATGATATAGTTACAGTAATTGGACCAGTGATTGCGCAGCTACCAGTGATTGCGCACCAAGCAAAAGGTGGTAAATATAATATGTAAATCATGTAGAATCTTACAAAACAGTTGTCAACGTAGCTGTCACACATGAAGGCATCTCTCTGGTAAAAGTTTGGATACAAATTCCTATGTATAAAATCAGATTTCTGACAGTGCGCAATCACCGGTACCTGCGCAATCAGTGGTCCACCTTCTATATATTTATTAGCATAGGTGATTTATTCCGCAATCTCAGCAAATTTATAGAAATATAAGCTAAAAATATGACTCCGCACAGTATTTATAACCGCTCTAGCATATGTTTAGATTGATCCATGTAAAGATAGAGTAGACCTGTCGATAGAGAGAGTATAAGGAGTGTACTACATGCATATAAACCAGTGATTGCATACCCAGCACAAGACAGTAACAGTAATAAGCTTATGCTGATTGCTTGGAATATTATAAAAAGGATGTCAAGGTAGCTGTTAGCCCCAATCTTGTGGCACAGGGAGGTACGACTGGACGCCTGTTAAAACTGGCACGTAACGGGACTAGGTAGCTGTCACATGTCATATGAAGGCATCTATCTGGTGAAAGTTTGGACACAAATTCATGTGCTCTTCTGCAAGTGCACAATTACTGGTACGGCGCAATTGCTGGTCCATGTAATCTAAATCAGCAAACTGCGAAGTTGTAGTCACTATAAAGGCCTGAATATCCCCCATTATCGCCCAATACATACGCGATTTTCTTTTTTCGCACGGTCATCAGCAAAATCCAGCCTCGGATTTATTGGCACACCTAAGGATAGGTCTTTACTTCCTCCTGTACCCATTGCGTGGACTAGCCACAGCACTTTACGAAGAGGTGAACACTTTCTTTAGCCTTACTAAAACGATTAGCTTCCCTGGTGACGGGCCAAGTGCGATGTTATGAATGAGCGACCTCTACCGGGAGAGTGACTCATGTCGTGCCTATTGCGCTTGTACCCTCAGTAAGTACTGCAAGCAAGGTAGTCATTGGCGTGGTGTGTGTGGCCCACTGTCACTGATATCGATGTATGTCAAATGGTTCAATCCTAGTTCATATCCTATACCATTATTGCATATTTAAAAAAATGAACGATAACTGGATATTTAACTCAGTTACATTCAATGTGCATACTTTTTAGCTATCATATCCATAGCGGCGGGGGGGCCTCCCTGGTGTAGTGGTTAGCAGTGGTTAGCGCACTAGACCGCAGATCAATAGGTCCTGGGTTCGAATCCAGGCTCGGGCACCTAATCTGGGGCATGTTTCATTCCTTCATCCTTCATCGTCTCGGGAGGTTCCTTGGCCCAATTTAGCCTGTATGTGCACAAAAGTGGCCTAAAACACCAACATTCCATTCCATAGCGGCGGAAGCCGCGAAAAGACGCCCACCCTGCACACCCACCTCCCTAATAAATTCCTTTGTCCTAGAAAGGAAAACAGGCAAAAATTGTTTATTTTAGCAGTGCATATAGCATATATACATGTATTATCCCCCCCCCCCCCGCCCCGGTAATAATATATATTATGTATATATGGATAATATATTATTTGTTCCGCAGCCTATATATATAGCTAGGACATCAATCGTCATAGCTAATAGACGGAGCGCGGGCGACTGGGACAGAATTATGGTGAACTTGAATAGTCGCAGCGTGCCAAGTAAAAAAAAAAAACTAGTCATAATAACAAAAGTAACGCGAGAGTGACCATAGTAGCTTGAATTATAGATGGGTCTGAGCATAAATCATAATACGGGCATTTTACGTGTTTTATATTTCTTGCTGTTCCATTTCCAAATCCAAATTAAAAAAAATGAACAAAGTCAAGTTGCTTCATGTTACTTTATTCACTATGTTACGGTCATGTGAGACACACACACTTAGACGCACCGAGAACGCAGGTGAGGATGACCTATAAATAATGCACTAACAACTTCCTATCAGCGAACATCAAGCTGGTACATCAAACAAGTATATATACGCTAAGATGTCAATGCAATATTAATTCTAACGGAAACTCATTGATTCTGATCAAACGTTACTTCAAATGGAATGTAACGGGAACTCCTTGAGTTCTAACGGGAATTAAATATGGATTCGCTAAAATTAACGCCTTATTTGGTGTCCAGTGAGTAATGACCGAGACCCAACGATGGGTCATCGATGCGACGACTGCGATAAGCTCTGTCGGTCACAGATAGGCTTATTCAGCCATGAGCGCAAAAGCCACGAAGCAGAGCGTATACAATAAAAAGCTGCAAATGTATCCATAGTCTTACGCAGACGGACGGATGCCAACCAGAAGCTGACGAGTCACAACTTGTATCCACCGGGGTCTAACGATATCGCATTCGGTTCAAGTAGCAATTTGCCCAGTGAACAACTGGGCACTAATATAATTCATTTTTGTACACAGGGGTCTGTCGATTCTTATGTTTTCTGACCTGTGTTAATGTCGTACAAAAGACACGTAACGGCGCTTGCGACAGAGACTTGGAACGGAGTCAGTAAAGCGTTGTTTCTCTTCGCTTGTACCGTGGTCACTATAAAAGCACAGGACCCGTATTCACAATCCCCAATTAACGATGCCCCAAACTTCTTAACTCAAAGTAGAAAACATACTACCGCCAAAATCTGCAAAGGCTATGAAAAGGTTTTTTTCGTTCGTAAGTTAAGGAAGGATGATGATTACCGGCGACCATTGACGTTTATGAGGACGGCTTTTTGTAGTATATCCGTTAACTTATTAATCCTTGCGTTGTATATGTAATGCACATACCTCGTACACCGCGCGTATAATCCTAATGAATTTAGAACCAATGTTAAGGATACCACTCATACAAAAACAAGACGAGGCAAAACATACAACTATAAAACTTGTTAGTCATCAGAACTATACGTCTCCTAACTGTCACTGTGGTGTTATATAAAAAAAGGTAGATCAACCAGAATAGTATAAACACATTTCAGAAAGCAGGGTTTATCAGTCTTACCAGCTTTCTTAATTTGCCCCCCCACACACAAAAAGCCCTGCCACATCGCACATATAATCCCAATATCACACCCAGGTATGACAGTTCACTTTCAACTAATACAAAAATATCAATGAAGCATGGGCGACATTCGTAACTCGTTTAGGCGATAAATTCAAGGTACGAAGGGCGGAAATATTTGGAGCATAACAAGTGAAGACGGTTGTTCTAAAATATATATCCTCTTAATATGTTAAGGACAATCTGCATGAAATACATCATGTATGGACTGAGCACACACGATGTAAGATAAACATGGACAAGGTGATGATTTTGGTGCATATATACGTACTGATTGTCATCCCCGTTCGGGCAATTCGATGTCAATTTACACAGTGTCACGTTCAGTTATTTTTACACAATATCACATACACATTGTTCACGAGAACATCATCATATCATATACTCATCATGCACACAACTTATTTTTCGGCATCCCTTGCACATCATGTCCAAAATGGCCTACCGGTATTCATAATGTCATGTACACATCACCATGTACAAAATATCATCTGTACACAATGTCATGAATAAAACGTTCTTGACAACAACGTCACGTTGACATTATTAGATGTACCCAAGTGCCACATACAGTGATGTACAAAACACGATGTTCACAAAGACGTGCTTGCTTCTATTAAATAAGTCAGTGTCAATGAATACTCCAAGGGAGGGGAACACGCGGCACGCTTCAGCCGAGACTCTCCATGTCCTGTGGCGCCTCTACCGGTGACCCCGTGACGTACTCAATGAGGTACAGCGGCAGGACCTGGTTCACGTTAAAGACGACATACTCCTGGCACATCATGTTGTCCGAGTCGCCGTCACAGCGAAGTCGGCCAGGAGTCTGCGGCACAAACATTTGGGAGAACCGTATCATATACATGGCAATAACGACAACCCGAACATAGTGAGTCATCAAGAGAGGTGATGGAGGTCGGGATGAACGAGTATTTTACGCTTTTAGGACCAAACGATATAACGGAAGTTGGGGTGAATCAACATTGAAGCAGCAGGCAGGGTATAGTTTGCGGCTCAGGAAGGTTAACTTCGGGCACAAAGGTTCCCGTCAAAATAGATTACCTGGGTTGGATGCCCCCGCTAATCAAACCCATAATCAAACCCACCTGTTCATCCGTAGATCAGTCCCTTAATTTATCGTGTCGAGCTACAGCAGTTAGTTGATAAGCATAGTTTCTAATAATGGCGGGAACTCATCGCGGTTCTTACAATAATCGAGTCGTAACCGTGGCTGGGTTCAGTGCGGGTTCTTTCCTTCCTCAGCACCGTCTCAGTCGTCCCGAGTGCGACCTCCACGACCAGAAGTTTACCGAGCTGGAGAAAGACAATGGTAGTCGGTCTACATGTAAACTAGAAAATCCACGGACAAAACCGTCGCAGAGTTTATATCTAAACATATTTTGACGATCAGCAGTTCCGTTGGTTATTTCGCAAGAGCTTCCAGAAATACTACAGAACACCGGTATCGGATCAAACAACAGAATGCCAGATATTTGGCTGTTGCGTTAATTTAAAATGATCCCCTTAGTTAAAATGTCATTCATCCTTAACGTAAAAACAAATATGACGTACTATCACCGTTTCATTCCGACACATATAGTACCACAATTGATATCAAACACACACTTGTCTCTAAATTTCTATTTTCTGATCGAATTACCCATGTTTTTCAAATTTCTCGTGCCGTTACTTGACTCATAGATATGTTCAGCATTTGACATGGTGGGTACTGCTACAAAATCACAAACAGGTATTGTGGCTAATCATCAATTCAGAATACTACAATGGGAATTACAATAATAGAAACAAATATTAGAAACATCCATTATAAACATCGATTGCTTACAGGAGAGAATTGTGCCGCTTTCGAGGGGTATTTGGAGAAATAAAGACCGCGACCAAAGTCCCCGCAACAAAAATCTGAAAAAATTACAAAATATCAATCGCATTAGTGAAAAATACAATGTAAGTGCGTAAAATACATTAGTTTACTATAGTATGTATTAAAGATGAAACTACCTGATCTGAATACCATTGTGACATCAGACCCGGGAATTCAATTTTATGCACCTATTTACATCTGGAAGTCAGCTATCTAACATTTCACCATATCATATTCGTGCCAGAAATGCGCATGGCCTCATTTGACGATAAAATTCATCAACTTTGTAAATAGGCTTGCACATGTTATTGTAGATTTGTAAGGACCTACCTTCCTCTGAGAAGCCTTCGTGCATGATGACCTCGGCCCTATTAGCTCTCTCTAACAGCCCGCACAAGTACATCTTGGCAACCATGTGCGGATCTCCAAGACGCGAGACGCGAGACTGGTAAGCCTCTACCACCGAATGGCACAGCAGCGTCTGTTGGCATGACAACGGATGAATCCCTTAATACTAAACGGAGTTACTAAGTGTGTCCTGGTCGATATAAATGATGATTCTTTCTCTCAGGTTCAATATCAATGAGATAATTTAGGATCCACTCAAATTAACAAATTAAGTGCGAGGAATAGGTACATGTACATATACAAATCGTAAGAAAGTATGTTGAAGAAACACATTGTACACGTTCGGTCATCACCTTGGACACGGTTTTGACTTGATAATCTCCCTGTAGGGACTTGTCAGCTCTCATGGCCTTGTAAAAGTCTTGCGTGACTCCGTAAAACTTCTCGGTGTCTTCCCCGTGGTTGTACGGCATCTCGTCGCTTTGTCGTGTGACCATGTACTGTCTCGTCTCCTCTGTGGGTACAAATCAGACCTGTTGTATAGATAACTGAGTAGGTAACTGAGTAATCATCACTTCAGAAGTGATAACTGAATCATCACCGACAGCTCTTCATACCTCCTTGGAGTACAACTGCGGGTTGCAAGCTTTCATACAGACTAATCACTGACAGTACCACTTCACTTTTATTTATATCTGACCAGTATTCTAGTATTACTAGTATTTTTTACAAGCACTAGATCTCACATGTTGTAAGCGTGAGCAAAAAACAACAACAACAGCAACGAGAATAAAGCGTAGTAGTGCAACCAACCTCCATCCTGCGTCCGCACCATTTTGGCAGTTGCCAGGGATGCAAGTTTGCTTCTGCTCAGGTTCAAGTGGGCTTCCATCTCCTTGATCAAGTGTTCCGGGTTGAAGGATTCCATGACGTCATCTTCGTCATCTGCAGTAAAATTCGTCGCACTTTTCATTTTATTTGCCAATCGGCTTCTTATAAGTACGTTACCGAATATTGATGGACATATATGTTCTTCATTCATGCCGAGTATCGCCTTTTATTACCGGTAGTTCCATTATTTATAGACCTCCTCTAGCTTGTACTTGAACTCGTTCATCCATTGCACTATCGTCACAATCAGTGTTTAGCCCATTTTACCATGACAAACAAGACGCTAAGCTGGAGCCGTGACTGACCCTTACCCCCAAGGCCATCATCGGCCAGAGCGGCTTTACCCGCCGCTAATCGGAACTCCATGAACTGCTTTTCTGCAAGAATAGAAATTAACAATTAAAGTACGAAGACAGGGCCCGCCTTAAACGACTGTGTCGAAAACACTTAACCAAGGACGAAAGCGTGGTCAAGAATGTCAAAATTGTTCACAATTGGCACATGTTGCTTTACATAACACGCTATTAATTGTATCTCGCGACAACTCTTTTCGAACGAAACCATGAGATCTGGCATCTGCAGGACTCGACAATTGCGCAGCGTCGACAACAAGGAATCTCAGTGGCCGTGACCCACACTGATGAATCCCCACTCTTCACATACGTATAAATATGACGTACTATGTTCATTTGCATGGCGTGATAATTACAATTTAGTGTGAAATGGATGACCTGTAGTAAACTTTTCCCGTCGTAGCGTGTCGTTCTCAGAGGCCATCGTGGCGATGAGGTCTTGTTGAGAGCTGACTAGAGCCCTGAGGCCTATGATCTCATGCCGCAGTCTGTTGACGCACGACACCTCCGCCTTGTACGCCTCAATGCTCTTCTCTCTCCTTCATTAATGGGGTGCATCAATAAATACACGATATATATTGTCAACGTTAATAAATCTTAACTCATCTTAACGTTTATGGCTATCGATATCTCGCTGACGAACGGAAAGACCGTGTGGGGTAAGTAAACTTTAGTAAAATTAGGTTAAAGCTGCTGCAGATTATTCAGATCAAATTAAACATAAATATATTGTAATACCAAAATCACCATGTACATCATTTTCCGGCCCTACCATAAGATATGGCCCCGATAAGGTGTTTGATTTCCAATCGTACATGCGCAAGGTAAAGCGTCCCATATCATTGTCGAAGAGACGACGTGTGAATAGAATGGTTTTTTGGTTGGCATCCGTCCGTCTAAGAAAGACGATGGATGAATAGAATATGATTACAGATATAACACACCGAGGTCAATCTTACCATGCTGTGATTTCTCTATCCATGGCAACGATATCCACTTCAGGTGCCGACTGGTGAGTAATGCTTTGACCTGGGAATAAGCGGAATAAGTCTCATCAGGAATGAAACCACCCTGCTCCACTGCGTCGTAAAATTAACATGCTCTTTATCGTATGCAAGTTATCATGCAAAATTTATCTCACTGTTAATCTAAATAGTGTTTTAATAAGTTTAATTAATAGCAACATAAAGTCCATCAACTCATTGGGAACAGTAAATGACAAATCTATCCTTACTTGTAAATGGAGGTAGGTAACACATAAGGGTGCATTGTGTGTACTGTTCAGCGATCTCACTGAAGGAGGAAACAAAATGAAGAACGTACCAAATATCATTTCAAAAATCGCACAATACAACGGTTTGCCAAAAACATGGGATTTACCACAAACAACATTTTGTGATAGAGGAGGGATGAGAGGGAGGGGGAGTTTTTACCATAAAATAATAAAATATACCCAAACCATTATTGAAGCAACACAATGTAAAACCGATGAATATTATACGGCCAATGGCTCGATATAAAATATAACCTGTGCAGAAATGTAAGGCAATGGTTCAATCAAGCTTCATTGTACTACTCCACAGGGCTCACGGAGGCCACGAGAGACCAGCGACGAGGGAAGTGTCGCTTGACGGACCTGTAGCGACTGTTGAGCACAACGTCATCGGTGAATCCATAGCGCTGGAAGAACTCGATGGCCGAGCTGTCAGCGTGCACCACTACGGCGTCATAGCTTCCCACTATGGACATGTCCTTCACTTGCTAAAGAGAAACGGTTTGATTACAGATATATATACTTTATACCGATAAGTAAAAGCAAAGTGTAACATTTTACAAATAACTTATAATAAAAACATCAAAGTAAAAACATGGATGCTCATGCATGCATCGCATTTAGCACCTTAGTACTAACAGATTCAAAGCTTAAACTTCATGAAAATACTTACAGATAAGAGATATTTCCCAAGACCCCACTTTCTGTAACGTTGTCGCACCGCGATGAGGGTTAAGTGGACAAGTCGCTCTTTGGGTTTTCTGAAGTCATAATTGAAGCAGTGAAATGGTGATTTGGATCAGATAGACATGCGCTAAACCGGGCAAAGCAGTTTCTTTGAGGTATTGAAATATCATTTGATACGTATGTTAGAACCCAAAAGGTCGGATTGACGAAAATCTCAGAACTGGGTAGAATAAAATATACAGTTTTAGGATTGACTTTAGCCATCCCGTTTTCGTCACTATGAAGTTTTGCGCTTTGAGAGGGTCTCACTTAATCTCGCGAAAAAACAGCCCAAATGCCAATTAACCCCGATTTGAAGCTGTTGAACCGGCTGATTCGGTTTGTAATGTCTTTACTTAGAGCAGGAATGAAAAAATGTATTGTTTAATTGGGTTCATATGCATATTTAACAAATATTTCAACACGGACGCCGTTCAGCGATCGGTACGGTTGCCGCCATGTTGGATAGACACTAGCCCGTTGCCTCACTAGGTGGCGTGCAGTATCGTATACATGTTTGCGTTATGAAGTCGTTTCGCGAAAAGACGATAATGCGACAAACTAATCGTAAATGGAACATGTATCGCCTGAAACGTTTTTTTTTAATTCATCAAGATTGGGTTGTCATTTTCCACGAAAAAAAATGTTAGTGTTATTGGGGTAAGAGACACGCATGCCGCAGTTACGTGACACCAATTAGTTGAGGTAGAAGTCGGAAGACACCCGGTTTCGGGGCGCCGGTTTCGTGCAGGGCTAATCAGTTAACACCAATTAGTTTGTTACATCGAGTTTACATCTAAGGGCAGTTCAGTTCAGCAAAGGCTTCTCATCACTTGGCTTGTTACATGACTGTGTCGAGAGGTTCGGAGCAAAAGGTAAATAACAATGGGGTAGAAGTCGGGACTGATCAAAGGCTGTGTCCGCTCAACAGACGGCCAACTCGTGGTCACGGCACCCACTGGTGGCAAGAAGCCATGCCAGCGCAAACGGAAGCGCTCCGCTAAAACGACGACGACAAGTAAGAAGAAGGCGTAATGTGTGTGGTGTGATGTGTGTAAACTGTACAAATCTACTATGCTAATAATGCTTTAAGTGTCTTTTAGCAGCGATACATGGCTCTTTTACGCCGATGTAACCGTTTTTTCGCGAAAAGACCTCATAACGCAAACATGTATGTAACATCATTTGTCGCGTTACGCCATCTAGTGAGGCAACGGGCAAGTGTCTATCCAACATGGCGGCAGCTGAAAGGCGTCCGTGTTGAAATATTTTTTAAATATGCATATGAGCCCGATTAAACAATACATATTGCATTCCTGCCCGCAGTAAAGATATTACAACCCGAATCAGCCGGTTCAACAGCTTCAAATCGGGGTTAATTGGCATTTGGGCTGTCTTTTCGCGAGATTAATGTCTTTTCGCGAAAAGACGTGTCTTTTCGCTATAAAGTGAGACCGCTTTAATATACGTACATAATGACAACGTGTGTTTACAAATTACAGTGACACCTTATAATCCGTGATCTGAATATTTTTCTGTATTAATAAATGAAACTGAAGTAGCTGCTACAAGTTCATGATCATATCTAGTAGAATTTGTTGGGACTAACAGATAAGTTTTCTCATATGTAGCAGCACCAACAATCCTGTTTTCTATCCCCAGCTGATCACTTGATAGAGGTCCAGCGTGGTCTCTCCTAGCTTTTTGCCTGCTCTTGACAGTCTGGAGGAATGCATGGATGCCTCTGGAGAAGTCTTCTTCTTCGTCGTCACTGTCACTGCAAGTACCAAGTTTATAAGGATCATATGTGAAGGACCGTCAATGAGTTCTTTCATGCTATCGTGTATCTATATTTTGCGTAACTATATTCTTACTGGCCTCGGCAAAACGCATAGTAACCATCAATACAAACAAAACATAAATAAGTACACCACTTTGATTCAGTTTATATGTAAGAGAAACACTTATTTCGAAATAAAAGCAAATATTGCTTTCAATTCTTTCGATAATACATATACCGTAATGGGGCAGCTTGTGTATATTTGACCTATTACCAGTTACACTTCAAAGCAGCATCAACAAATCACTCTGAAGTATCAAATATGCAGCTTCATCTAGGGAAAAAGTGGTTCAACTTCATACCTTTCTTCCTTTTCTTCATCTTCTGTATCACTGAAAATTCCAAAGAAAGTTCCTGGGCAGCTCTCTTCAGGCTCATAAATATCATTTTCTGGAACTTGGCGCTCATTATTTTTGGAAGAATCTGTGTCATCATCCTCAGCAGCACTTGATGTTTTATTTCTCTTGTCCTTTTTGTTATACTCCTCTGTTGTCTCTTTATTATGAAAGATATATAAGCAATAAATTACCAAATCATTTAAGAAACTGTTACTAGTTTGTGTTGGATATATATATAATGATATTATGTGTTACAATTCTAAGGAACTATATTTGTTAGATTTGTCCCTGAATTCGATCCCTATCTCTTACCTTTTAACATAGAAATATCACATAATTTATAAGACACTATGTTTTATTTTAAGATTTTACAAGCACTATAATCCCATTAAATGAAATCTGTCTAATTATAATGTATTTATCTATACAATCTATTTAAGTACAAAATATGACTCAAGTTTTCCATGCATTTTCAAACTGTATACATATAACCTTATCTATATATATAAAATAAAACATATACCTTCTTATAAATTTTGAAACATAATGATCTAGAGATATATAGCATTTATGCATTAAATGATTATCTTCCAATACTAGCACATACCTTTCAGGTCTCTTAGTAATACTATTGTGCGTGCCCACTTTTCACAAACTGAAGTGTATAAGACATCTGGAGTCATTTCACTCAGGGAAGTAGAGTACAAGCCAACTACTGCATGCAGCAAGTCAGTATTTGACACCTTAAGGGAGAAATAAACATATTCTATATTTACAGATTTATAATACCATAGTTCTATCAGAAGAGGAAGAAGAATTAAAAAAAAATTAAAGATCAATCTGCCACAGCTTCTATTAGTAATAAATAAATGCTTTATAACAGTTAGTAAAAAGTATTTTTACCAGTATATAAATTAAGTGCTATATTACCTATATATGTATCAGAGCTATATATATATAGGCTGGTCTATATAGGATCCTAGCTGACATGGCATATATAAAATATATTTATACAATCTAGATAAGAGCCTGAAGATATCTATCCCATATCATTTCACATAACAGATCCAACAATTTACATTTTCAAAGGGGGGTAAGAGGAGGTATATATTTGGCGCAAGTACCCCCAGGCAAGCGAGAAGCGGGCTTGCCTGGGGGTACTTGCGCTAAGGTATATATGAGAGGCTGAAATAATTAAAAAAAAAAAATGTTTATCTCTCAAAGTATAATAATTTTTCTTTCATTAGCTGAATAAGCTTAAATGCCTTTAATTATCAAAGAAAAAAACATGTGACAGGTTCCATAAAAAAAAAATTCTGCATAGTCTAATTTTTTTAAGACTCTAGATCTAGTCCTAGATGACATAAATCTCTGCACCCCCCAATTATTATTGCAATAACTGAATGAGGAACAATATGTTTCAGCCTGCGGCAAGCACAGTAAATCAGAGGAGGAAGATAACAGTATATCTTTCATGTTAATGTTAAAGCCCTTGACAACACACTGGGTTACATTTAAGTCAAGAAATGTAACGACTGAGAATTAGGAGGGGCATTTCTGCATATAGCGCCCCCTTTACTTTAGCCTCCCATATGCACTAGCTCACACAGATCTACTCTACGTGGCTTTGTTCCCGTTGTAACAAGGCTAGACGATGGTGCTGGCTGTCGTTTACTCGATATTGACAACTAATTCGTACCCCGGACACCACTTCGGTTTTGCTTTTGTTTTGAAGAATGCGCCTGAAATCGACAATGAGTGGCGTGACGGACAACTCGCCGCCCCGTCTGCCGGAGAATGCTCGATGCTCAGACGTCATCGCTCCAGACACGATTCCTTCGAACCCAAGCTGTTCGTTTTTGTGGTCATTGTCATATTTTCCTTCTATTTTACTGTTGTGCGTTTCGAAATTAACGGGAGATAGCCGACTGACAGCTGCCAAGGCCGCCATATTGTCAACATAGTAGTCCCGCAGTGAGTGAAATTCCGATCGCCCATTGGATAAATACGAGTGGCACTGTAGTCAAGGCAGATCATTATCATAACGCAACCATAGACTCGCCGCAGTGATGTCTTATCATATTACCAGACCATGTTAGAACCGACAAACAACACCTGATTCTGCCAACTGCAACGGTTCCTGACGGGCGCAGATGGCGTAAGTTTTGATATTTTTTGAAGGGCAGATGTGACATTTTAGCGCATTATGACGAGCTCTATCACGGCGCCACCAGCCAAGAATAGTGCCACCAGCCAAGAACTGAGTACAGCGCCACCGTGCAGCCCCAAACTGAGAACAGCGCCACCAGCCAAGAACTAAAAAAAAAACGCCACCAGTCGAGAACTGAAAACAGCGCCACCAGCCAATTCAGAAATGAGTACAGCGCCAACACAAAAAAAACAAAAAACGAGAACAGCGCCACCAGTCGAGAACTGAAAACAGGGCAAGCAGCCTAGAACAGCGCAAAATCGCCAAGAACTGAGAACAATGACACTAGTCATGAACCGAAAACAGCGCCACCAGCCAAGAACAGTGCCACCAGCCAAGAACAGTGCCACCAGTCAAGAACAGCGCCACCAGTCACGAACTGAGAACAGGGCAACCAGCCTAGAACAGCGAAAAATCGCCAAAAACTGAGAACAATGACACAAGTCATGAACCGAAAACAGCGCCACCAGCCAAGAACAGTGCCACCAGTCAAAAACAGCGCCACCAGTCAAGAACTGAAAAAATCGCCACTAGCCAAGGACAGCGCCACAGCCCAAGGACGGTGCCATTAACCAAGACCCGAGAACAGCACCACTAGCCAAGAACTGACAACAGCGCCACCATTTAAGAACTGACAACAGCGCCACCAGCCAAGAGTGCGAACGGCGACCCCAGCAAAAAACTGGGAACAATGCCACCAATTAAGAATTGAGAAAAGCGCCACCAAGCAAGAACAGAACAGCGCCAACTAGCCAAGAACAGAACAGCGCCACCAGCCAAGAACAGAATAGCGCCACCAGCCTAGAACTGAAAACAACGCTACCAGCTAAGAACAGCGCCACCAGCCAAGAGCTCAAAGCAGCGCCACTGACCAAGAACATCGCTACCAGACGAGAACTGAGAACAGCGCCACCAGCCAAGAACTTAAAACAGCGCCACCAGTCAAGAACTGAAAACAGCGACACCAGCCAAGAACAGCGCCACCAGCCAAGAGCTGAAAATAGCGCTACCGACCAAGAACAGCGCCACTAGTCGAGAACTGAGAACAGCGCCACCAGCAAAGAAATAAAAACAGCGCCACCAGCCAAGAACTGAGCACAGCGCCACCAGCAAAGAAATGAAAACAGCGCCATCAGGCAAGAACTGAGAACAGCGCCACCGGCCAATAACTGAAAACAGCGCCACCAGTCAAGAACTTAGAACAGCGCCACCGGCCAAGAACTGAAAACAGCGCCACCAGTTGAGAGCTGAAAACAGCGCCACCGGCCAAGAACTGAAAACAGCGCCACCAGCCAAAAGCTGAGAACAGCGCCACCTGCCAGGAAGTGAGAACAGCGTCACCGGCCGCGAACTGAAAACAGCGCCACCGGCCAAGAACTGAGAACAGCTCCACCGGCCAAGAACCCAAAACAGCTTCACCGGCCAAGAACTGAAAACAGCGCCACCGGCCAAGAACTGAGAGCAACACCATCAGCCGAGAACTGAGAACAGCGCCACCAGCCGAAAATTGAAAACAGGACCACCAGCCAAGAGCTGAAAATAGCGCTACCGGCCAAGAATTAAAAACAGCATCACCGGCCAAAAACTGAAAACAGCACCACCACCCAAAAATTGATAACAGCGCCACCGGCTAAGAACAGCACCCCGAGCCAAGCGCACCACAAGCTAAGAACTGAAAACACTCCACCCGCCAAAAACTAAGAACAGCGCCACCAGCCAAGAACTGAAAACAGCGCCACCGGCCGCGAACTGAGAACAGCGCCACCGGCCGCGAACTGAAAACAGCGTCACCGGCCACGAACTGAAAACAGCGCCACCGGCCGCGAACTGAAAACAGCGCCACCGGCCAAGAATTGAAAACAGCATCACCGGCCAAGAGCTGAGAACAGCGCCAGCAGCCAAGAACTGAAAACAGCGCCACCGGCCAAGAACTGAAAACAGCGCCACCAGCCGAAAATTGAAAACAGGACCACAATCCAAGAACTGAAAATAGCGCTACCGGCCAAGAATTAAAAACAGCATCACCGGCCAAAAACTGAAAACAGCACCACCATCCAAAAATTGAAAACAGCGCCACCGGCTAAGAACAGCACCCCGAGCCAAGCGCACCACAAGCCAAGAACTGAAAACACTCCACCCGCCAAAAACTAAGAACAGCGCCACCAGCCAAGAACTGAAAACAGCGCCACCGGCCAAGAACTGAGAACAGCGCCACCGGCCAAGAACTGAAAACAGAGTCACTGGCCGCGAACTGAAAACAGCGTCACCGGCCACGAACTGAAAACAGCGCCACCGGCCGCGAACTGAAAACAGCGCCACCGGCCGAGAACTGAAAACAGCGCCACCGGCCGCGAACTGAAAACAGCGCCCCGGCCGCGAACTCAAAACAGCGCCACCGGCCGCGAACTGAAAACAGCGTCACCGGCCGCGAACTGAAAACAGCGTCACCGGCCAAGAAATGAAAACAGCGCCATTAGCCGAGAACTGAAAACAGCGCCACCGGTCAAGAATTGAAAACAGCATCACTGGCCAAGAACTGAAAACAGCGTCACCGGTCAAGAATTGAAAACAGCATCAATGGCCAAGAACTGAAAACACTCCACCCGCCAAAAACTTAGAACAGCGCCACCAGTCAAGAACTGAAAACAGCGCCACCGGCCAAGAACTGAGAACAGCGCCACCGGCCAAGAACTGAAAACAGCGTCACCGGCCGCGAACTAAAAACAGCGTCACCGGCCACGAACTGAAAACAGCGCCACCGGCCGCGAACTGAAAACAGCGCCACCGGCCAAGAATTGAAAACCGCATCACCGGCCAAGAGCTGAGAACAGCGCTAGCAGCCAAGAACTGAAAACAGCGCCACCGGCCAAGAACTGAAGACAGCGTCACCGGCCAAGAACTGAAAACAGCGTCACCAGCCGAAAATTGAAAACAGGACCACAAGCCAAGAACCGAAAATAGCGCTACCGGCCAAGAATTAAAAACAGCATCACCGGCCAAAAACTGAAAACAGCACCACCATCCAAAAATTGAAAACAGCGCCACCGGCTAAGAACAGCACCCCGAGCCAAGCGCATCACAAGCCAAGAACTGAAAACACTCCACCCGCCAAAACCTAAGAACAGCGCTACCAGCCAAGAACTGAAAACAGCGCCACCGGCCAAGAACTGAGAACAGCGCCACCGGCCAAGAACTGAAAACAGCGTGACCGGCCGCGAACTGAAAACAGCGTCACCGGCCACGAACTGAAAACAGCGCCACCGGCCGCGAACTGAAAACGGCGCCACCGGCCAAGAATTGAAAACAGCATCACCGGCCAAGAGCTGAGAACAGCGCCAGCAGCCAAGAACTGAAAACAGCGCCACCGGCCAAGAACTGAAAACAGCGTCACCGGCCAAGAACTGAAAACAGCGCCACCAGCCGAAAATTGAAAACAGGACCACAAGCCAAGAACTTAAAATAGCGCTACCGACCAGAAATTAAAAACAGCATCACCGGCCTGAAACTGAAAACAGCACCACCATCCAAAGATTGAAAACAGCGCCACCGGCTAAGAACAGCACCGCGAGCCAAGTGCACCACAAGCCAAAAACTGAAAGCACTCCACCCGCCAAAAACTGAGAACAGCGCCACCAGCCAAGAACTGAAAACAGCGCCACCAGCCAAGAACTGAGAACAGCGCCTGCAGCCAAGAACTGAAAACAGAGTCACCGGCCGCGAACTGAAAACAGCGCCACCAGCCAAGAACTGAGAACAGCGCCAGCAGCCAAGAACTGAAAACAGCGTCACCGGCCGCGAACTGAAAACAGCGCCACCGGCCGAGAACTGAAAACAGCGCCACCGGCCGCGAACTGAAAACAGCGCCCCCGGCCGCGAACTGAAAACAGCGCCACCGGCCGCGAACTGAAAACAGCGTCACCGGCCGCGAACTGAAAACAGCGTCACCGGCCGCGAACTGAGAACAGCGCCATTAGCCGAGAACTGAAAACAGCGCCACCGGTCAAGAATTGAAAACAGCATCACCGGCCAAGAACTGAAAACAGCGCCACCGGTCAAGAATTGAAAACAGCATCACCGGCCAAGAACTGAAAACAGCATCACTGGCCAAGAACTGAAAACAGCGTCACCGGTCAAAAATTGAAAACAGCATCACCAGCCAAGAACTAAAAACAGCGTCACCGGCCGCGAACTGAAAACAGCGCCACCGGCCGCGAACTGAAAACAGCGCCACCGGCCAAGAATTGAAAACAGCGCCATTAGCCGACAACTGAAAACAGCGCCACCGGCCAAGAACTGAAGACAGCGTCACCGACCAAGAACTGAGAACAGCGCCATTAGCCGAGAACTGAAAACAGCGCCACCGGTCAAGGATTGAAAACAGCATCACCGGCCAATAACTGAAAACAGCGCCACCGGTCAAGAATTGAAAACAGCATCACCGGCCAAGAACTGAAAACAGCATCACCGGCCAAGAACTGAAAACAGCGCCACTGGTCAAGAATTGAAAACAGCATCACCAGCCAAGAACTGAAAACAGCATCACCAGCCAATAACTAAAAACAGCGCCACCAGCCAAGAATTGAAAACAGCGCCACCAGCCGAGAACTGAGAACAGTGCCACCAGCCAAAAACTGAGAATAGCGCCGCCAGCCGAGAACTGAAAACAGCGCCACCGGCCAAGAACTAAAATCAGCGCCACTGGCCAAGAACTGAGAACAGCGCCATTAGCCGAGAACTGAAAACAGCGCCACCAGCCGAGAACTGACAACAGCGCCACCGGCTAAGAACAGCACCCCGAGCCAAGCGCGCTGCGTGAAATGCGACCAAAGAGACAAAATACGCTACTCTGTAATTTTTGACAAGTTTGTTATCGATCATATGATATCGCTTCTGGCATTTTTTTCAAATCATTTATTTGTCCATTCTGTGGGAATCGAAGCTGTTATTGTTTTTTACACGACCCTAGTCACTTTTCGAGAAAGGAACCCACCAGCACAGCACAAATATAGTGCTCACATCTAGTGAGCCATTTCGCAGCTAGATGGGGCGGGTGGGGGGGGGGGGGGGTCCATGCGAATCATGAAACCCCGAGAATTAGGGAGAGTAATATCAAATCCCCGAGAATTAGGGAGAGTGATATCAAATCCCCGAGAATTAGTAAGAGTGGTATCGAATCTCCAAGATGCGGACTGTTCAAGACTGGGCGCGAAAAAAACACTGCGTAAAGGTTATATTTCGAATATCCAGTAACGGTTCGCGGTAAATAGAGAAAGAGTCTTCGCGTGAAACCAGAAATTATACGGATAATGATCCCCCCAAATTGCCAACAGCTGGTGGATCGCGGAGATAGGAAAAGGTATCCCGCCCCCCCCCCCTCCCTTGCTATCTGATGTGCTTCCATCTAGTGAGTTGAATCAAGTACGTTCGTTAAAAATGTGTAACTGCTATTGTGGGGCAGTGGTGGTGATGGCTGAGGGTGGTGGTAGACGAATACAAACATGGCGAATTCCATGAACGAGTAGTGAGCCAAAAAAAATCCCTAAACACTTAATAAACACGGTTTAATGTTGTATTGCCCTGCACGCAGCGTTACGGGCAGGGTAGGCAGCTTCATAAAGGTCGCCAGATATGTGTTGGCGTCGGCACCTCCGCTCTGCTCGGCACTGCACCATTGACGACGTCCCTCGGATCACTGGCCGAGGGGGCCTCTCCCCGCCCCAGGCCATCAGGCCAGGCCGGGTCAGTGGCCACTCATCAGGCGTCCGGCCGCCAGCCCGGCCCGGCCCGGCCCGGCCCAGCCAGCCGGCCGCCTGTGGGTGATGCTACAAGGCGAGCGCTCCTCCCCTCCATCCCCCCACCAGCCTGGCTGCTGCTGCTGCGGCTGCCGAAGTGTCATTAAATCCATCACTGGCCGGGCCGGCCCCGAGTTTAAGGTGGTAGGGGAGGTCGTCGCAGGCACTGGCCAGTCACCCCGACCAGCCCCACTGCTGACAGGAGACCGGATACCGCTGCTGCTGCTGCTGCTGCTCTCTGCGTGTGTGTCGCTCCATCAGTCCCCGTCTCCCTCTCCCTCTCAGCGTGCAGCACAAACCAACACCAGCCATCCGCCACATTACAGCTTAGATAACCAGCGCCATGAAGACACGATTCAACAAGACAAAGCCATGTGAGTAGCAGTCAATTCCGTGTATTTGCACCCAATTGTTCCCCATGTTGTGCAGCCGGGATACATGCATGGCAGCACCGCCCTCCTTCCCTGGCCATGAGGCAGATGGTGAGCCATGTCGTCACGGCACTCACGCTGAAGGCACGCTGAAGGCGGTGCTCGCGTACAGCGCCATCTTAGCGGGGGTCAGCAACGGCTCCCACAGGAGCCATCATTGCCCAACAGATCGGTCTGATCGAGCAGCGGCCGCTATGGGGACCTGTCCGTCCGTGATTTACTTCTGGCACATACCGTGCAATGGTGTCATTATGTGAATATCTGCATCAAACCCGTCGATTAAACTGTAGGATGTTATGGATATCAATGTCTAGCCACAGTTATAGACATCAGTGTCTAGCCACAGTTATGGACATCAATGTCTAGCCACAGCTATAGATGGCACTGCCTAGCCAGTTATAGATATTAGTGTCTAGCCACAGTTATATATATCAGTGTCACAGTTATAGATATCAGTATCTAGCCACAGTTATAGATATCAGTGTCTAGCCACAGTTATAGATATCAGTCTAGCCACAGTTATGGATATCAATGTCTAACCAGTTACAAATATCAATGTCCAGATACATTTATATATATCAGTGTCTAGCCACAGTTACAGTTAGCAATGTCTAGCCACAGTTACGGGTAGCAATGTCTAGCCACAGTTATATATAGCAATGTCTAGCCACAGTTATGAATAGCAATGTCTAGCTACAGTTATGGATAGCAATGTCTAACCATAGTTATAAATAGCAATGTCCAGCCACAGTTATGGATAGCCATGTCTAGCCACAGTTATAGATAGCAATGTCTATCTACAGTTATAGATAGCAATATCTAGCCACACTTGCAGATAGCAATGTCTAGCCACAATTATGGATATCAATTGCTAGCCATAGTTTCAGATATCAATGTTTAGCCACAGTTATAGATAGCAATGTCAAGCCATATGGCTATACAGCCACACGTCAGTTTCAGAGAAAATGCGTAGCTGCACAGTCAATAACATTACTTTGTCGCTGTTTGATTCTGTCTTGCCACTGTAATCATGTATCGTTGCGTGATTTATTTTGTTACACGGAAGAGCACACACCCTGCCCGGGACGCCCTGCTCGCTTCAAGTGACCCACGCCACCTCCCCAGGGAGAGCCAGGCTGCAGGGAGGACAAGGCAGCAGGGAGCCAGACCCAGTGCCCACACTCCGCCAAGCGAGGCGATCGGCGGCTCGGGTACTGACTGCTTGCTCTATGCGGCTCGCTGTTCAGCTATTCTGACTCATTTCCCGGCCGCCAGAAATTGTAATCCGTGGCGGCAGGGCACGGTGTCACCCTGATGGGTCTGGCCACCCGGGGCAGGCCCGCTGGCGACCGGCCCTCTCCCCGCCTCTCCGCGCCAAGCCACCGGTCAATATACTGGGGATAGGGGGGGGGGGGCGGGGGGCTCTCTCGCTCGCTCTCTCTGTCACTCTCTGTCGGTCTGACTGTCCCGCTGTGTGCCTCTGCCATCATCAGTGTGCTCGTAATGGTGGCTCGATCTCTGCTGAGGCTAGCTACATCCACGTTCTCAATGCTGCCCCCTTCTGGGCGATATTACAGGCAAAGCGGACATGTGGCCCAATCATTATTGAGACTCGTTACTATGGAGTATTAACAGGATATATAGTCACTTCAACGGTATAGGGCGTTGGCGTCACTGCAACGGTATAGGGCATTGGAGTCACTATACAACTGTATAGGCATTAGAGTCACTAATCAGTATAGGGCATTGGAGTCACTATACAACTGTATAGACATTAGAGCCACTACATCAGTATGGGGCATTAGAGTCACTATACAACTGTATAGGCATTAGAGTCACTACATCAGTATAGGGCATTAGAGTCACTACATCAGTATAGGGGCATTAGAGTCAATATACAACTGTATAGGCATTAGAGTCACTATATCAGTATAGGGCATTAGAGTCACTACATCAGTATAGGGCATTAGAGTCACTACATCAGTATAGGGCATTAGAGTCACTACATCAGTATAGGACATTAGAGTCACTACATCAGTATAGGGCATTAGAGTCACTATAACGGTAATGATCATTATAAGACATTAGAACGAGCAAACGTCGGATATGGCCCATATTTCCCAGTCCTACAGCATTAACACTAAGGCTGAAGCTATGGCCTGTAGGATTAACCCAAGCTACTCAACTTATAGTTATTTAGCCAGTTTTAAGGGCGCCTCATTGCGTTGCTGTCGCCTGGGACGTGTCTGCTGGGGGCCAGGGAAAGCTCGCTGGTGTCCCTGGGGTCAGAGGGGGTCAGATGAGGCACGGTGAGATGGTGGGTGGGCCTGCAGCCTCTATGCGTGGTACCTGGGGACCCATGATTAAAGGTTCCCTGTGGTTTACAAGCGGCTCGGTCAAGTGGGGTGTCGTGAGAGTAATTACTAGATGTAATCAATGGCAAAGTGAAACCCTTCCCGACAAATGGTTTTTATATTATTGCATGCCAGGAGGACGCCGGCCATACTTCTCAGCCACTGTTGTTTTTTTCCTG
This sequence comes from Arenicola marina, assembly GCA_964019135.1. Lineage (NCBI taxonomy): Eukaryota > Metazoa > Annelida > Polychaeta > Arenicolidae > Arenicola > Arenicola marina. Next base: position 17,739,499 of record OZ025249.1, read on the forward strand.
TCTGTGCTGTCTAGTGACTGACAGGGGAACAGTAATATAGCGTTTAGCCTGTAGTATTTTGTCCTGCCTTTCTCGAGTCTATAGTGAACATATATATTTCTAGCATCATGATGGAGCTGATTATCTCGCATGCATAGAGATGACTGTAAAATGAGTCAAGGGAAATGAAGGTAGGGGAACATGGGTTAAAATGACCAACCGGGGTCATAAGGCCCACCACAATATCGCACAATAGCGGTTCTGCCAGCTGTATTGAAGCGTGTTATATTTGTTCCGGTTTGTTACGTGATACCTTAACAAATATACATGGGCGCTGAAGCAGAAAGCTGACCTTCGTTACCGAAGTAAAAGATTCTGGGCTGTTGTCATCTATGGTAAACACTGGAAGAAAGTAAAACTAGATACTAGCTTGGGGGAAAATGTTGATAAATTAACACGATCAAAGATAAGTCCAAGTCAAGCCACAAACGTAAATCAGATGCGGAATATACTGCGCCGTATTTTTCATACAGCGGTCAAATGTTAAGGTTGCAAAATGCCTCACGCTGCTTGGGGCAAAATGACCCAGTGGGCCGTTTTACCCACATCCAATTTAATATGTATACTCTAACAGAAACGATTATTTTTAGCAAACTGGATGATATGTCCACTTAATCGAAACATCTTTGATGATCACGAATATGCTTGAAGAAGAAAATGATGTGCGTCACAGGAAGCTTGAAGAAGGGGGAGTTGTGCGCCCCAGGGAGCCGGAAGCGTTGATTGAGGCAGAGCCAGGCGGCCCGCGACATCGCGTCTCCATTCGATGCATCCCCATTCCCAAAAGCTACTAGACTTCCAGTTTGAAAGACAAAGCCAAGTAACAGGCAATGCCCCGCTACGGTCACCACCAACAGGAAGTGTGTGGCAAGGCCCGGCTGATTTCAAGAAGTCAGAAATCTGGGAAACCGCTAAGGGTGATTCCGTCCAGCAGCTCGTCAGGATAAGACGCAGATGGGAGGGGGCGAGGGTGGGGGGGCACTATTATACAAATCTGGTGGTGGGGTTCCACGGGTGCCTTGATGCCGGATAGAGCGGTATTTGTGATGAAAAAGATGCCCCTATAGACCGAATATTTTAAAACTTGCGATTGGTTGGGGGGGGGGGGGTGCTTTGAAAATGTGCGTTCATAGAGCGGATTTTGGCGGGGGAAAAGGGGGGGGGGGTTTAACCGCCGAACCCCCCAAACTCAGCAATGTATTAAATACCTATTAAAAGCTGGATAGGTGGGGTGGGGGGGCGGTTTCATGGTCGGATCCAGATATGCTGGATAGGGGGGGGCGGTTTTGATTTTAAATTATGGTATAAATTATATACATTTCCGCCCTAAAAAGAGGGGGCCGGGACCGGGTCTTGGATCTGCCCCGGGTCTGTTCAGCAGTAGAACTTCGCATGAAAGCTGAGTTCTACGCCTAAGATGGCCTAAATTTTGCAATAAAAAATGGCAGAGTGGGGGAAGGTGGTGTCCCCCCCGCCCGATCCGCCTCTGCTGACGTAACCGTTATTTGTAATTTCTGTGTGTTATCCTTCCAGGTCAAACTGTTCCAGAGAGTTAGGAGTTTGCCTTCTTAGGCTGTTTAGTTCACTCATTCACATGCTGAAATAATGTGCTGACCATTTTGCCCCTTTAGGGGGATAAAATGACCTACTGTGACATAAAACATGTTTTTTGTGCTAGTAAAAATTATGTCCGACGCACTCGCGTGTATCCAAGCAATGTTATTCACAATACTACTGTTGTCAGTTTACCAAAATTGTGCTCTTTTTATAGCACTGCTTGTCCCCCAAAAAATACAAATAAAGTTAAGGTGGTAATTTTGCCCTATATTATTCAGATAAAGATTTAATACATCAACTGTAGAAATATATGTCTACTATAGTACATAATCTTTAGCTATCTTGCCTAGACGGGAGTAGGCCAGTTTGGCCATACTGTGGGAGACTTAGGTCTAGATATATATCTGTATATATGTTGAGGTCAGAAATTAGAATAATGCCCCCCCCCTCCCCTACACCACTACCCTTGTGTCACAAATCTAGGAACTTTGTCTGTTTCGCATTCCTGGATCCGCCCTTGATATATCCCAATATACGGAGTATTTAAGATTAGAAGGTCTTAATCCTAGCAATAGTATGATTATAATATAACGAAATGCACGCATTTTGGCACGCATAGCACCTTTGACGTTTGCCACCCGGCAAGCCCGCTTCTCTACGGGAAACGGGCTTACCTGGGGGCATTTTGACCTATATGATGTACCTACCCCCCCCCCCCACCCCCACACACCCACTTGGAATTTTACATGGTGGTTAAAGTGTTCTGATATATTGAATTGTCCCCCCCCCCCCCCACCTTAACGAAATCCTGGATCGCTTCTGTCCGGACCAACATGTCGACGTTGAATTGGTTTATCTTATCTTATCTTTTTTCTTAAAAGCTTCTCGTTAATAAGTTATGGGGTTGTCTGATGGATCCATTTCTAGAATGTACGTCTCAGCCTAACGGAGGTGGCGACGGGCAGGGTGTGCACCGACCCCTGACCTCCCCAGCGGCTGATCTGCCGGAGCCACGACGCCATCCCGCCATCATGCGGCTCACACCCTCACCGGAACAGGAGGAACGGGCCTTCCGCTGGGCGATAATGGGGTCCGTGGCCTTTTTCCTCCTCGCTCTGACCAGTCGGTCGCTGTCCCCTGCAACCAACAACAGTCAACCAAAAGCGAACCCGAAAAACAAAAGTGAGTATATAAGCCCTCACTGTTTATACAAAAATTTTCAAATCAGTTGTTTATGCTATATTTAAAACACATTACCCGCAAGCTATTAGATACATATTGGGATATAAACTTCGTGTTTTCCTGCTTGTACAATTTGCCACGTGGTTGCTCGACGTGAAGTTGAAATTCTACGTGGCGCATTATGTAAGCAAAGTAACCGAGCGGAGAACAACATCATTTGAATCGAATAGCGTCTTATTGGAAAGTGTTTTACAGTATATACATGTATTCTAAAATATCCATTAAACAAGTCAAGGGAACAACGGTATTGTTCTATATCATTAACGCGTTGGGATCTTTTTTCCATTCTCAGCTCTGAGATCGGTGTACCAACGTAACCAAGAATCTCTTCGGGAAGAGATCTTTGCGGAGGTTTTCACCGATGTCTTCAGTAAGATCCGTTCTCCGGACGACCCGTTTCTGGATCGGCAGGACGCCCAGATGCTGCTGCCGCCGTATCCCGAGGCCACCCGCCGGGTGCAGTGCGGGGGGTGGCTCAACAACATCCCTAGGCTGGTCCTGCGCTTCATGGACACCAGGTGTCCTCCGTATCAACTAATATAGGCCAAGGTCAGGGACGGAGTAAGGGGTTGTGAAACAATTGTGGATTTTTTTTGGCGGGGGGTGGAGAGGGGGGGGTGGGGGGTAGGATTAGGCAGTATGATTCTCATTTGTGGCCGTAGAATGCTAATTTGATCTTAGTTTCGGCAAAAATCTGGCTATGTTGCTGTCCTACAAAAGTGGGGTTGATATTTGACTGGTCATCAGACTTAACATTGATATATCGGTCCTTAACCCTTCAAACTCTTGTTTGACCAATGTACTTGTCTGAGTAGATTCACCTGGGTTATTTACTGCGTGGCGGGTACAGGATCATTAATACCAGAATCTGGGGTTCTGGGTCTTTCGCGTAGTTTGTGTGTTCACGTTCATTGTTAGGTAACATGCGTTTAATTTGTTTATAAAGATAATTATCTCTGCTTTCTGCATCTTTCGCGAGCGATAACTGCACAACTGTCTGCACCAAACGGAGTCTTTATAAACACAATACATTCATCAGTTAAATACGAAATGACTCACTGGACTGCGCCACTGGCTTGATCAAAAACTCGGTGGGACCAATGGTGTCAGTTGTTGCAATCGCTTGTGCATAAGTCTTTTCATTAATGTTAAGTTGCATTTTAACGGTTAATATCTTCATCAATATCACAAATCAGAATGAATGACTGGTAACATAAATAATGTTATCTGCGTCACGAATAATTATCGGTAAGACAAAGCAATCACACTTCAATTTTTACCTGTAAAGTGTTGTGTATTGGCTTCTCTAAGCAGCTTATTTAAGAACACAGGGGACTACGTGATAAGAGATACACCACTGTATTGTGAACATTTGTATCCTCTTTCATCATGGCCTATTGTTTTTTCCGGTTGCCAAGTAAAATCCATAATAGAATACTGTATTTAATCGCGACTGGAACTAACTACTGAGTTTCGAGTGATGGAGGCCAGGGGATGGTCCCGAGGGGGGGTGGGGGTATACTATTTATAGCCTCAGACTTACACTTAATGGTTTCTCGGTGTTGTGAATTCGCGACCATTATCGAATACAACGTTATCATTGGTTGTGCGCTGTTAGTGATCATGCAAAGTGTGACATGGATTGTCACTGTTCGAAGTATCACTCTATTTTATACGTTATAGACGACACAGGTTCGTCATTCATAGAATCAAGTATATTTAACATGGTCGAGAAGACAACACAGCATTAATACGAAAAGCTGGACTTACGACAAAGATAATTTTGCCAAATTGTGTGATGGTGGTACGAAATAAAATATAATTCATTCTTGTTCACCTAACCCCGTGTTGAAGCTCCCAACAAGTCGCTGTTCTGTCTCCTGCATTGCATTGCGTTCTGTTTGTGTGAGGAATGGCCGTGCCTATTAGGGGTCATAAAGGAGTGGGCGAGGAGGGGGGGGGGGGTTGGCGTCCAGTGTGTAATTTTTTTTGAAATTTATAAGTAGTGTCGATTTTTCAAAATTCTCAGTGTCAAATGTCCGCGTCGCTTTTGGCTCAGTCGTTTATTTTTGTAAAATGCCAATATATAATTGTTTCGATGTCGCTTTTTTATCCTCAGCATCGGATTTTGAAAATATATAGTGACACATTAAGATAATAGGCCTAGATAATTAAATAAGTTGATGCACTTTTTTTACCACACACACGCTAGAAAGTGAATCCACAGTAACTGTCCACTTGTTACGGTTGGAAAGAAATTACTGTACCTCGATCGTCTTATGCCGGCCGGGTTCACCCGATGCGATCATTGCTTCAACAGTTGTAACTATTGGCGAAGCATACACTATCATTCATAACGTCATGCAGACAAGATCACCACATGTTGGTTGGCTTCTGTCCGTCTGCGAAAGACGATGGATTTGCAGCTTTTTTATTGTTTAAGTTCTACGATTTGTATCGCGGCATAACCGACAGAGCTTACCGCAGTCGTCGCATCGGTGACCTGACCCCAGGAAATGGGGGATGGGGGGGGGGGGGGATATCAACGCTTCGCCGCCGGACATCGCTTACTACAATACAGTTAACCAATAAACGTACATTGCAATTTTGTACATCTGTCCCGGCCAACCAGGATGTGGCTCTGACCAAAGTCGGTCGGAGGAAAATGTTTGGGTAACCAGCCAGGGGGCAATGCGACATGCGCGGGGGCGGGAGGGGTGGGGGGGGGGGGGGGCAATGGTCACCAAGTTTACAGGAAGCGTATCATTTGTATTCTTTTTGATTTTTGTCATTCGTTCAATTTAAATCACTAATCGAGGTTATCAACTTTAGTTTATAAGTTCAAACTTCATACCAACCTGTGAAAACTGCTAAAACCCTTTTCCTTCTTCAATTGAATATGGTTAGAGGCCTACTGTGGGTTATATCATCAATGTGTGAACATGTATGGATGTATGTAACGTGGTTGGGGCCCAGCACAAAGTGCGAATAAAATTTGTTGTCGATGTAGGATATGTGTGCCATACCAAGGCTTGAGGGGCCGCCCCGGTAGCTCAGTGGGTTAGAGCGCTCGCTTTGAATGCTCTGGCCACCTGAGAGACTAACGGCACGTGGGTCGGTGGTTCGAGCCCCGTGGTGGTCAGGGTAGGGGGTTACCCCGTGGACATGGCTCCACTCTCCCTTCCTTCTCCCATTGACGAGATATGATCAAAAGTGGTCAAAACGTCCTGAATATGCAACCAACCAAGGCTTGAAACCAGCCCACAGTGCGCACATAACGATACAATTCTAAATACTTGATACACTACTCGGTTGACGAGGGCCCCGCTGTAAGCCCCCCCCCCCCCCCACCCCATTTACATGAATTATTAATTCTAATTGGGTACCTTTTCCACAAAACATGTCCGTTGTCTCAAACCGATTATAAACGCAGAGCCAACACCGTACACTTTTCGCCGTTTTTGCCCGCATGTACGACTGACCTTTCAGTATGGAAGGCGCCTACTGCATTAAGTTCATGGTAATATCAGGCATATTGTCCATCACCATCCTTGGTAATGTCCGAAGCCATCAATTCCAACATCCCGGTCGATATTGACATTTAAGTTTTCAAAGCCGCAAGTTTAATGCCTGCCTTTTAGCTGTTTAAATCGTTCGACACATATTTGTTTTATCATATACGATGTTATTATTTTTTTGTAAGTCGCTTCGTCACCTGCACCTCAGGGATCGTCTCGGCGCGCCCAGGCAGCATTGTTACTAAGTGGGCTCACTGGATCCAAGCCCAATGCATCCGTTAATTACGAAATGGCAAACAAGAGGGCGCCACATAATTGTTCATGGCAAAGTGGTTAGGGTGGTGCAGAGACAAACCTGGTAGAGCGGTTAGCATATTACGTTTAAAATGTTCCCGTGACTCTTTCTGAGTGTAGTCTCTGCTCCTTCCTGGCGGACCTTGACAGCAGCCAAGCACGAAGCTCTATTCACGTCGACGCATATAAATACAGGTTCAATCATATATATATATATATGTATATATATATATATATATGTATATATATATATATAGCCGAGGTTTATAAGACGTCTCGCCGGATGGGTCTCACTCTATGGTTCCATTCATGCCCCAGTGCACGACCCACCCTACCCGGCCCCCATACCATATATGTCCTCGCCCGTCACCCCCCGCCCACCCCACCCACCCAAATCGCCTCAGCCCCCGGGTCGTCACTGCACCGTGGTAACCAGACCGTGAAGCCACTGACACGACCGCTTTAATAGATGCGGCGGCCGGTCTGCATGACCATCATAGCATGAGTACAGAGGAGTTTCCTTCTCGGTCCACTCGCCAAGTCCTGGTGATACGTGGCCATTTGCCACACTCACTACATACGCGTTGTTAGATAGCTTCACCATGCGAACCTGTTGTTCATACTCGCCTGCTTTCTGGAGTGGGTGTTTGGCGATTGATCAATCTTGGTTCAATTGTCGGCTTGGTATTTGAATGGTTATTGACGCACGCCGTACCCAGCCGTATCGCTGCACATACATGCCGCAGAATACATCGTGGCCGTTGTTGCTGTCATTGGACCTGGTGAAAAGCGGACTTGTGTAACCACGTTCATGTCTCCCAGACGCCGCAAGATGTCGCGGCGACAGCAATGTGGCCAGCCTTTCGTCATGGTAACAATTATAATCCTGGGGGCCGTCTTCTACCTCGGGTACCACTTCTTCCTGGGCGCCGAGCGGCCCGCGACGTCGCCCGGGGACCCCGTGGCGGCCGTGCGTGGGGTCAGGCATCGCCACCACCCCCCCGCGGCCAACGCCTTACCCCGCGACACCAAGGTGGAGCTGGACGGGGTCGACTGGGACGGTCGGGATGCGTCCAATGACGGGCTGGATGCTCTGGGTGATACGGACCCTGGGGGAGATCCGAATGCCAGCGGAGCGTTCGGAGATGACCGGGACACGCCTGGATCCGGGGATGGATCGGGTTCCGGTCGAGAGCCCCCGGCGTACGGGGACAAGGGTGAGGAGGGTCTTCAGGACCTGCGGCGGATGGCCGACGGTCTGGACCGCCCGGAGCAGGGCGGCGGGGAACGTGTGCAGGACTTCCCGGAGGAAATGGACCGACGGGACTTCTTGGGTGCAAGGGGAAGGGATTACGGATTGCAGCAAGATCCGGCGGAAATTTCCGGACAGGGAGCGACCATGCCTCCGGACGACTCTGATCCGGATGTGGCGGTAGGCGACGTGGTGTCGGACGTACTGCCGCGGGATCCGGAGATCGAGGACGCTTACCCCAAGGCCGACGAGGCGGCTGAGGAGGGTCGCTATCTGGATCAAGCGGACAGCCACCTCCAGGCGGCAGAGGACCACTTCCGTGATGCCGACGAGCAGATGGATGAGGCGGATGAGAACATTGATCAGCTGGAGCAGGAATATGAGGAGTCTTACGATGATCGTCGGCAACAGTTCCACGGTGAGAAAATTATTGAGCACGGTGATGACGTCAGAGGGTACGAAGAGGGTGATGTGATGAATGTGGTCGCTGACCAGCGAGACTTGCCAAACCGGGAGCAACCCGGGGTCGAGCAAAATGCATTAGTGGATTACGCTGGCCAAGGTGATGACGTCAGAGGGGACGAAGAGGGTGATGTGGTGAATGTGGTCGCTGACCAGCGAGACTTGCCAAACCGGGAGCAACCCGGGGTCGAGCAAAATGCATTAGTGGATTACGTTGGCCAAGGTGATGACGTCAGAGGGGACGAAGAGGGTGATGTGGTGAATTTGGTCGCTGACCAGCGAGACTTGCCAAACCGGGAGCAACCCGGGGTCGAGCAAAATGCATTGGTGGATTACGCTGGCCAAGGCCATCAGCAGCGTGAGGACATCCAACCGGCCGAGGTCAAGGACAATCGGGATTTTAATCAGCTCAACCAGATCCCGGATAACGCGAAATTACCAAACGACGATACGGGAAATATAAAATGGCCTCAACCCTCACAGCTGCCGCAGCAACTACAGCTGCCGCAGCAGCAGCAGCTGCCGCAGCAGCAACAGCTGCCGCAGCAGCAACAGCAACAGCTTCCGCAGCAGCTACAGCTGCCGCAGCAGCAACAGCAACAGCTTCCGCAGCAGCTACAGCTGCCGCAGCAGCTACAGCTGCCGCAGCAACTACAGCTGCCGCAGCAACTACAGCTTCCGCAGCAGTTACAGCTGCCGCAGCAGCTACAGCGGCCACAATTGGTATCATTGCTTGCCGTAGCGGCAAAGGAAGGGAAGGAAAGTGAAAAGAACGGCGTGCTACCGAGTGTTAATCAAAACTTACATCTTGAGTCTGTTAAGGAGAATGCCGACTTGTCCTCCAACAATCTTCCCAAAGCTGTACAACAATGGCCGGACAAATTCGCTGCACTCCAAAAGCAGACTCATGCAGTTCAGGCCCGAATGGATGCGATGCGTGGCCAAGCGAACAGTCGACGGGTAATTCAATCACTTCAACCAGAGGCAATTAAGATGCGGGCGGATGCATCAGCCTACGTACCAGCGGAGACACCAGCCTACAACCCAGCGAAGGCACCAGCCTACGACCCAGCGAAGGCACCAGCCTACGTACCAGCGGAGGCACCAGCCTTCGAACCAGCGAATGCCCCAGCCTACGTACCAGCGGAGGCACCAACCTACGTACCAGCGGAGGTACCAGCCTACGTACCAGCGGAGGCACCAGCCTACGTACCAGCGAATGCCCCAGCCTACGTACCAGCGGAGGCACCAACCTACGTACCAGCGGAGGCACCAACCTACGTACCAGCGGAGGTACCAGCCTACGTACCAGCGGAGGTACCAGCCTACGTACCAGCGGAGGTACCAGCCTACGTACCAGCGGAGGCACCAACCTACGTGCCAGCGAAGACACCAGCCTACGACCCAGCGAAGGCACCAGCCTACGTACCAGCGGAGGTACCAGCCTACGTACCAGCGGAGGCACCAGCCTACGTACCAGCGGAGGCACCAGCCTACGACCCAGCGAAGGCACCGGCCTATGTACCAGCGGAGGCACCAGCCTACGTACCAGCGGAGGCACCAGCCAACGTTCAAACGGAGGCACCAGGCTACGTACCAGCGGAGGCACCAGCCAACGTTCCGGCGGAGGCACCAGCCTACGACCCAGCGAAGGCACCGGCCTACGTACCAGCGGAGGCACAAGCTTACGTACCAGCGGAGGCACCAGCCTACGTACCAGCGGAGGTACCAGCCTACGTACCAGCGGAGGCACCAGCTTACGTACCAGCGGAGGCACCAGCCTACGTACCAGCGGAGGCACCAGCCTACGTACCAGCGGAGGCACCAGCCTACGTACCAGCGGAGGCACCAGCCTACGACCCAGCGAAGGCACCGGCCTATGTACCAGCGGAGGCACCAGCCTACGTACCAGCGGAGGCACCAGCCAACGTTCAAACGGAGGCACCAGGCTACGTACCAGCGGAGGCACCAGCCAACGTTCCGGCGGAGGCACCAGCTTACGACCCAACGAAGGCACCAGCCTACGTACCAGCGGAGGCACCAGCCTACGTACCAGCGGAGGCACCAGCCAACGTTCCGGCGGAGGCACCAGCCTACGACCCAGCGAAGGCACCGGCCTACGTACCAGCGGAGGCACAAGCCTACGTTCCGGCGGAGGCACCAGTCAACATTCAAGCGGAGGTACCAGGCTACGTACCAGCGGAGGAACCAGCCTACGTACCAGCGGAGGCACAAGCCTACGTTCCGGCGGAGGTACCAGTCAACATTCAAGCGGAGGCACCAGGCTACGTACCAGCGGAGGAACCAGCCTACGTACCAGCGGAGGCACAAGCCTACGTTCCGGCGGAGGTACCAGTCAACATTCAAGCGGAGGCACCAGGCTACGTACCAGCGGAGGCAAAAGCCTACGTACCAGCGGAGGCGGAGGCACCAGCCTACGTACCAGCGGAGGTACAACCCCACGTTCCGGCGGAGGCACCAGCCTACGGAGATCATGCAGTACTTGCACCCGCTGACCTTCCAGTGGACGTGGGCATACAGGATGCGTCACGGTCTGAATTTCCTACGCCTCAAGGTCAGCTGAAGGAGGAAGGGGGAAGTCTGTCTTTGCGGATTACCCACTTTCAGCATCCAGTCGACTTGCCGCAAGGCGGAGAGCCAACCCGCGCCGATATTCTCGCAGAATCGCAGGACGCTCAAAACTTAAATAGTGACAAGTTTGCACCAGCGATGGTAGGTGATGGCAGAGAGGAGAACGTCAGATTCGACCAGACATGAGGTCGGTCCTCAGACTGATGATACGTAACTACGTGTTATACTATATGTACCTATCTGCCAACGTTGGCTGGTTTACCACAGAACGGATGAAGACGGACCAGCGACGTTTTATCCGTTGTTTTTTTATGCGCTGTCGGTTGGTAAAGAGGGAGAAGCGTCTTTCAAAGTGTGCAGCGAACATGTTTTATTATGTGCATGAGGAGGGCTGGTAATAAATTTGCGAGGCAGTAGCAGCTTTTCCTGACAATTGTATCACCGTACACTTGTCAGTTGATAGTTAGAGCTCATAGTTGGAAATTGTGAATTATTATTGGAGGGAGAATCAAGGCATAACACTTAGTCTAATAGATAGGGAGCTGCAGCAAATATGATATAATATCGTGCTAATTGGGATGTTAGTATTAGTCATCAAGTATTTGAGTCTGAACCCCTGTTTTCTCCGTAACGACGTAGAATTAATCCTTGTAATAATACGATGGTTTTATTGTGGCACAGGTTATCGTTGATGCCCCAAGTGATTGAAAACGTGCACATGCATAAACAAATGACATTTGTATATACGTTGTCTGCCATCTACTTTTTTAGGCCGTGTCCAATGTTTCCTTGCAAGTGATATAAAATATGAATGTAAATGAAAACATTCGTTGCTTGTGAGAATCTTACCCTCGCTCAAATGAGACACAATGAAAGATTTATCAAAAACTGAATCGTACATTTCGTGGAAAGACATAGGTTACACTTCTCATCATATGTGCCGTTCGACACAGATCAATGAACTAACGCACCTGTTATGTCCTGCAACCCATCCCGCCCCATTACCACAACCATGGTCACGACGTGGAATTATTATATACGTACATCTACAAATCGACAACGAGTATTTGAAAAGAAAAACAAATACTCTATTTTGTATGAAGGAGAGAGAGAGAGAGAGAGAGAGACGTAGCTATGGTTATAAAATCCCCGATATATAGGAATAACTTGCTTTTAAATAACACTGAAAATTAACCGCAGCTGCATAATTACGTTGCCTTCGTCGAACGAGGCAAATCGAGCCGGAAAATTACGCGTCCCGATGTCCGATTTACTTTCGTCTGAACGCGATTATTTTCATGAAAAGTTCAAAGTGTAACATGCCAACATATAAACATAAAAACACTAAACCGATTGATTAATTCTTGTACTCGTACGACTGATTACAGCTGTTTGTGATTGGCATGCTATTATTGAAATTAAAGAGCAAAATTATTACATAATAAATTAAAGTGAAATGTTGGTGTTTTAGGCCGATTTTGTGCACATGAAGGCTATGAGGCTGGACCAAGGCTCCAGGAACAAAACAGAGGGGTTGATATTAGCCTCAGCTCTGTGGCTGTAGGACGGGCAGATTTCTTCCCGTCCTACAGCCACAACACTGGGGCTAGGTTGATATATGTCCAAGCCGTCTGGGAGCGAAGCCACGAGGTTATTATACATAAATAGTACATTGGAAACCGGTTTATTCAATTCATTTCACACACTAAAAAAAAAGTTGACAATTTAGTATTGTGCTTTCGGAGCATGTTAGCCAGAAATTGGAAAAAAATTCAGGAAATACTTTTTCTTCTGTATCTGGTGATACCAGTGACGCAAACAGGCAGTCCTCGCACTTTTTATATGTTTCACAGAGACACATTGCAACGCTTAATCAATCAACCCTTTTTTTCTTCTAAAAACATATGTGTAACGCGATTCCCAAACAAGAAGCATCGGCGTGACGCGATTTCTTAACTAGAGATATCGGCGTGACGCGATTCCTTAACTAGAGACATCTGCGTGACGCGATTCCTTACCTAGAGACATCGGCATGACGCGATTCCTTACCTAGAGATATCGGCGTGACGCGATTCCGTAACTAGAGGCATCGGCGTGACGCGATTCCGTAACTAGAGGCATCGGCGTGACGCGATTCCGTAACTAGAGACATCGGCGAGACGTGATTCTTTAACTAGCGGCATCGGCGTGACGCGATTCTTTAACTAGAGGCATTGGCGTGACGAGATTCCTTAGCTAGAGACATCGGTGTGACGTAATTCCTTACCTAGAGACATCCGTGGGACGTAATTCCTTAACTAGAGGCATCGGCGTGACGTGATTCCGTAACTAAAGGCATCAGCGTGTTGCGAATACTTAACTAGAGGCATCGGCGTGACGCGATTCCTTAACTAGAGAAATCGGCGAGAAGGGATTCCTTAACTAGCGTCATCGGCGTGACGCGATTCCGTTACTAGAGACATCGACGTCACGCGATTACTTAACCAGCGGCATCGGCGTGACACGATTACTTAACTAGAGACATCGGCGTGACGCGATTCCTTAACTAGCGGCATCGGCGTGACGCGATTCCTTAACTAGAGAAATCGGCGAGAAGGGATTCCTTAACTAGCGTCATCGGCGTGACGCGATTCCATTACTAGAGACATCGGCGTGACGCGATTCCTTAACTAGCGGCATCGGCGTGACGCGATTCCTTCACTAGAGACATCGGCGTGACGCGATTCCTTAACTAGAGGCATCAGCGTGTTGCGAATACTTAACTAGAGACATCGGCGTGACGCGATTCCGTAACTAGAGGCATCGGCGTGACGCGATTCCTTAACTAGAGGCATCGGCGTGACGCGATTCCTTAACTAGAGGCATCAGCGTGTTGCGAATACTTAACTAGAGACATCGGCGTGACGAGAGTACTTAACTAGAGGCATCGGCGTGACGCGAGTACTTAACTAGATATATCGGCGTGACGCGATGCCTTCACTAGAGACATCGGCGTGACGCGATTACTTAACTAACGGCATCGGCGTGACGCGATTCCGTAACTAGAGGCATCGGCGTGACGCGATTCCTTAACTAGCGGCATCGGCGTGACGCGATTCCTTAACTAGAGGCATCAGCGTGTTGCGAATACTTAACTAGAGACATCGGCGTGACGCGATTCCGTAACTAGAGGCATCGGCGTGACGCGATTCCGTAACTAGAGGCATCGGCGTGACGCGATTCCGTAACTAGAGACATCGGCGTGACGCGATTCCGTAACTAGAGACATCGGCGTGACGCGATTCCGTAACTAGAGACATCGGCGTGACGCGATTCCGTAACTAGAGGCATCGGCGTGACGCGATTCCTTAACTAGAGGCATCGGCGTGTTGCGAATACCTAACTAGAGACATCGGCGTGACGAGAGTACTTAACTAGAAGCATCGGCGTGACGCGATTCCTTAACTAGAGGCATCGGCGTGGCTACAGTAGGTGTCGGGCCGTCTCGGGGATGTCCGTCCAATAGTCGACATACAATCTAGATCCAGGGTTTAACTAGAGGCATCAAGGTGTTGCGAATACTTAACTAGAGACATCGGCGTGACGCGATTCCTTAATCACAGGCATTAGTAGATTGATTATAGCTTCAAGTATCCCGCTAATCTTCAAGTGGACGGTAACTGATTAAAAAAGTACTCTGTAGTCTGTGTTCGCAAGGTTGCTGTGTAGGTGCGCGACATATCCATGTTGTGATCGGACCGCGTTTAAGTTGTTGAACTACATTACATGATACCTCTGGCCGAAGGAAAGCAACCAGCAAACTGAAGCATGGACATGGGGAGTGGAAAAGAAGCACCGGGTTTGACCAGTCCTCTAATTCTCTGTTGTGAATTATGTGCAGGAGGCGGTCCCATGACTGAATGAAATAAGCCTAGGATTTCACTTCTTTGGACTTTATCAAAATGGTGAGACAATACACTCGTTGTTCGTTGCTAGATCAAATACAATGACTAAGTAATGCATGTCATTTCAGTCTATTTATTGCTCCCTCTTGCGTTTAACATGACACGGCCGACGTTGGAACTTGGAAAACTGAGCGAAAATACAGTAAGCTTACTATCACAAATGTCAAATCTGACACTTCGACAGCTTCGGCAACACTCATAACCGCTAGCCGCCTAACTGCGGTTCTAGGACAACTCCACCCCAGACACCCCCTCCCCCTCCGAGATAATTTCCCACCCCTATCCCTAATACTTAGTAATAGTGTGTTCAGCGTGTAAAGATCGAGCGTGGCGCTGTCTGGTGGATAAGCCTTGGGTAGGGAGGTCAGACCATTTTTTATAGTTTTGAAATGGCACGCAGATTATGTACCATTCGAAATAAATCACCCAGAGAATAATATTGGTGCTAATTTGAGTGATCTACGATGAATATTAGCGAAGTTATGAATATTTAAAAACTGATTACCTGCTAACTTTTTTGCCAGTTTTGTGACAGTTTTCTTGAGCCCCCATTTTTGGCGTAATTAGGGTCTGGATGACTATCTGATCATGCAATATATATATCACTGGATAAATCTTGTTCTGAGCAAGAGATTGATACTTGTTTGATCATCGTAGAGTGAATGAAAGTAAAGTTACATACAAACTTAGTTGCAGAGAGGGACTTAAATGAAGACAGACCGCCATTCGGCTGTTGGGCCATATTGCGAGGAAAGTTTGTAGGGGTGGAGAAATGTCCCATTAAAGATCGATAGATTAATAGGCCGGGTGTTTTTAATTAAGCTGCTTAAAAGTCTTGCTATCACAATAGAATGAAAAATTAGGAACAAGATATTTTCTTTAACAAGCCCTATCAACGCCCGATACACATAAAGATCGGTGAAGAAGCAATGCCAAAGGCGCAGCTGGTTCAGTGTCACTTATTCTATTGCTATATCTCCCCCTGCAAAAACGTTTACTACAGGTTGGCCGATATAAGTACTAGAGGCGGGAGTGCAATAATTGGAACAGCCGGCAATGTAGTTTGCATACAGTCATATGAAACGCATGAAGTGACTTGAAACTGTACTTCAGTTTGCAACCTCCCACCGTTCCCGTTGGGAATGTCATTTACGCCGTTAAGATAGCATCATCCCACTACTCTATTTATGTGAAACACTCTCCTCTGTCAAAATACTTTGATTTCTAGAATTGACATTATCATCAGTCAGCAATGGTCGATTTCTGCATGATTTCGCAAAACAGCGCAAAAGCTTAGCCCTGCCTTCAGACAATAAATTACCTAGCATGCAACGCGAATTCAAGACGCTTTGGACAAGAAGGCAAGATGGCGACCAGCTCAGGGACAGGGGCCTCATTCATAGGCTTTGCGCTCCTATGCACTCCATATCTCGGGACTAATCAAAGTTTGCCTGTATACTTCAAATATGTCTTAACATCAAGTCACCTCTTTCCAGCTCTTTCCTGCAGCCATTTGCCCACAATCTATTCTTGAACATAGCCTACTTTTGACTAAATATTTAAAATAGTAATCCTGAACCATTTACCATGATTTTTATGCTGCAATCTGTAACAACTGGTCTTTCTTTTCCGTCATTAATCGTTTGGGAACTCTCTAAATTAGGGGAGAAAATCGGTTTTCCCCACTGTCATGTGACATGATCTTTTCCAAAATGGCCACGCACACGATGACAACAATCGAAATGTCAGTCTTGTTTAGGCGCGAATAACTCGCCACAAAGTCAATACAAAAATCTAACTTTATTTTATTTTGATAAAAAAACTTATAAAAGTCATATTCTATCATTATAAATCATCGTATGCTTGGGTGAATCACGCTAGAAAAATCTTTCGATGTGGCCAATAGTACATTGTGTCAGAAGGCAAACTGCAGTCGCTACCTTGGGCCTCCATAGTCTTAAACTGATGGGTACTGACGTTACAGTTAACTTGTGTAATGTACAGCAATGGCTTGGATGTATTTAAGGCCTTTCGACTGTGAAGGGGTGGTATATAGGGAGGGGGGGCTTTTCGCATTGTGAAAACTGCTGGAAGATAATGGTATAATATTTAAAATCTGTATTAAAATCAGTAATACATTGAGACTTTATAGATCTCATTCAATTTCGGAATAAAAGGTATCTGACGGGGGATCAAGATTGTCTAGGTGGGTATTTTTAGGAGGTGGGGTGGGGGGGGGGGGGAGGGGCTTGCTCTATTTGTTATACCTTTACACCTTTATTATTCCTCAATCAAGATGGATACATAGTATGGATTTTAATTATTTGGGTAGTATGTATTTCTTATGGTATTAACTATTTGATATTATCCCGCTCAAGCTATATACACTTTTGAAAACTAAAGTTGTAACTGTATCTCATCTATCACTAACTACTGAACATCTATCAAATGAATATATGATCATATATAATTATTTCATATTATGTCTCAAGTACCCATCTTGGTAAGCTGTTAAACACTAAAGTGAGGTGTCAATCTGCTTATATCAGTAAAATAATAGAGTATGAGCAATCAGCGTCTTAATCCCCTGACACCCCTTACCCATCCACAGCCATTCTCCTTGCTGATAGATAATACCAATTCACAGGTTACATTGATGAGCAAGCTAACACTTTCACTGACTCTTGGTTACTATCTATATTGTTAAGGACAAGTTATATTCTTTAGTATATGGACATTTATTTTAAGTGAAATACCTGTTTTGATTCTTTACATCTTTTTTTCAGCGGTTTAAATTTTGTGGTGATTTGGACTGTCCAGACTGGGTTCTTGCAGAGATCACAACACTATCAAAATTGGTAAAGTATTATATCTTTTGTAATCTTTAATTGATTTTCATTTAAACCTAAAAAGCTATTTAGAAACTCTGATAGCTAAAGCAATATAAATACACAACTGACTTTATGGTATTGCACAACATGTCTAAAGTTTTTATTAACTGTTATTATGTAAATGTGTATTATTATCACTCTTTCTCTTTATATTGCAGACATCAGTGAAAATGAAACTACTGTGTGTGCAAGTTATTAATAATATTCTGGGAAAGGATATTGATGTATGTATACAATTTTACAGTTGATAATCTTCTCTGTTTTTAGGTACAAATACCTTACTGACCATAGAGTGAATTATAGCAGAATAAAAAGAGCAAAAGCCTTCATAAGTTCACAACTAGATCAAGTCAAAATTGTTTCATTGACTTGAGTAACTGCAAAAATATTCTGTACAGCCCACTTTTACAATAAGTGAGATGCACTGTTATTATGTACATGTACTGTTATGTCATTTAAATTCTAACATTTTTTTATTCAGTATGAAAAGGTTCACAAGCTTACATCAGATGCAAAGTTTGGTAAGTTGGTTATCACCTTGTTATAAATTACTGTATTACTGTGTTATCTATGCAGGGGTAACCGTAATTTAACAATAACATCTATCTTGTTATGATGATATTTCTTGCCTCCCTTTGAAGTAATTGACCATTAGTGGTTGTTGATAACTGTTACTTAAGCCTGAATTGTATGGTTGTCGTAGTTCATACACATTGGCTTTTCTGTTTTGAATTCATCCAGAGGTTGGTGACATAAAAGGAAGCATAGCTGCCCAATCCTTCATCATAAGCAGCGCTGCCAAGTATGGTGTGACTGGAGAGGTGTTGTCCAATGAGCTACAGCAGCTGGGTCTCCCAAAGGGTGAGCATCCCAAGGCGCTCCGGCAATATAGCAATGATATGACTCTTGCGCAACCCCGGAGGCCTTGGCGTGATGGATATCTATCAAAATGCCTTAGCGTGCTTAGATATCTATCAAAATGCCTTAGCGTGCTTAGATATCTATCAAAATGCCTTGGAGTGTCTGGATATCTATCAAAATGCTTTGGCGTGATGGATATCTATCAAAATGCCTTGGCGTGATGGATATCTATCAAAATGCCTTGGCGTGCTTAGATATCTATCAAAATGCCTCGGAGTGTCTGGATATCTATCAAAATGCTTTGGTGTGATGGATATCTATCAAAATGCCTTGGCGTGATGGATATCTATCAAAATGCCTTGGCGTGCTTAGATATCTATCAAAATGCCTCGGAGTGTCTGGATATCTATCAAAATGCTTTGGCGTGATGGATATCTATCAAAATGCCTTGGCGTGATGGATATCTATCAAAATGCCTTGGCGTGATGGATATCTATCAAAATGCTTTGGCGTGATGGATATCTATCAAAATGCCTTGGCGTGATGGATATCTATCAAAATGCCTTGGCGTGCTTAGATATCTATCAAAATGCCTCGGAGTGTCTGGATATCTATCAAAATGCTTTGGCGTGATGGATATCTATCAAAATGCCTTGGCGTGATGGATATCTATCAAAATGCCTTGGCGTGCTTAGATATCTATCAAAATGCCTTGGCGTGATGGATATCTATCAAAATGCCTTGGCGTGCTTAGATATCTATCAAAATGCCTTGGCGTGATGGATATCTATCAAAATGCCTTGGCGTGATGGATATCTATCAAAATTCCTTGGCGTGCTTAGATATCTATGAAAATGCCTTGGCGTGCTTAGATATCTATCAAAATGCCTTGGCGTGATGGATATCTTATCAAAATGCCTTGGCGTGATGGATATCTATCAAAATGCCTTGGCGTGCTTAGATATCTATCAAAATGCCTTGGCGTGCTTAGATATCTATCAAAATGCCTTGGCGTGATGGATATCTATCAAAATGCCTTGGCGTGATGGATATCTATCAAAATGCCTTGGCGTGCTTAGATATCTATGAAAATGCCTTGGCGTGCTTAGATATCTATCAAAATGCCGTGGCGTGATGGATATCTTATCAAAATGCCTTGGCGTGATGGATATCTATCAACATGCCTTGGCGTGCTTAGATATCTATCAAAATGCCTTGGCGTGCTTAGATATCTATCAAAATGCCTTGGCGTGATGGATATCTATCAAAATGCCTTGGCGTGATGGATATCTATCAAAATGCCTTGGCGTGCTTAGATATCTATCAAAATGCCTTGGCGTGCTTAGATATCTATCAAAATGCCTTGGCGTGATGGATATCTATCAAAATGCCTTGGCGTGCTTAGATATCTATCAAAATGCCTCGGAGTGTCTGGATATCTATCAAAATGCTTTGGCGTGATGGATATCTATCAAAATGCCTTGGCGTGATGGATATCTATCAAAATGCCTTGGCGTGCTTAGATATCTATCAAAATGCCTTGGCGTGATGGATATCTATCAAAATGCCTTGGCGTGCTTAGATATCTATCAAAATGCCTCGGAGTGTCTGGATATCTATCAAAATGCTTTGGCGTGATGGATATCTATCAAAATGCCTTGGCGTGATGGATATCTATCAAAATGCCTCGGAGTGTCTGGATATCTATCAAAATGCTTTGGCGTGATGGATATCTATCAAAATGCCTTGGCGTGATGGATATCTATCAAAATGCCTTGGCGTGATGGATATCTATCAAAATGCCTTGGCGTGCTTAGATATCTATCAAAATGCCTTGGCGTGATGGATATCTATCAAAATGCCTTGGCGTGCTTAGATATCTATCAAAATGCCTTGGCGTGATGGATATCTATCAAAATGCCTTGGCGTGCTTAGATATCTATCAAAATGCCTCGGAGTGTCTGGATATCTATCAAAATGCTTTGGCGTGATGGATATCTATCAAAATGCCTTGGCGTGATGGATATCTATCAAAATGCCTTGGCGTGCTTAGATATCTATCAAAATGCCTTGGCGTGATGGATATCTATCAAAATGCCTTGGCGTGCTTAGATATCTATCAAAATGCCTCGGAGTGTCTGGATATCTATCAAAATGCTTTGGCGTGATGGATATCTATCAAAATGCCTTGGCGTGATGGATATCTATCAAAATGCCTTGGCGTGCTTAGATATCTATCAAAATGCCTTGGCGTGATGGATATCTATCAAAATGCTTTGGCGTGATGGATATCTATCAAAATGTCTTGGCGTGCTTAGATATCTATCAAAATGCCTTGGCGTGATGGATATCTATCAAAATGCTTTGGCGTGATGGATATCTAAAAAAATGCCGTGGCGTGCTTGGAGATAAGTCAATATGCCTTGGGCGTGCTTGGATATCTATCAAAATGCCTTGGCGTGCTTGGATGTCTATCAAAATGCCTTGGAGTGTTTGGATATCTATCAAGATGCCTTAGAGTGTTTGGATATCTATCAAAATGCCTTGGAGTGTTTGGATATTTATCAAAATGCCTTGGGCGTGCTTGGATATCTATCAAAATGCCTTGGCGTGCTTGGATGTCTATCAAAATGCCTTGGAGTGTTTGGATATTTTTCAAAATGCTTTGGCGTGCGTGGATATCTATCAAAATGCCTTGGAGCGTTTGGATATCTATCAAAATGCTTTGGCGTGATGGATATCTATCAAAATGCCTTGACGTGCTTGGATATATGTCAAAATGCTTTGGCGTGCTTGGATATCTATCAAAATGCCTTGGCGTGCTTGTATATATATATATCAAAATGCGACCGCATAGACTAAGATAACCGGTCTGGGATATGGTTCCTTGTGAACAGATGGGAGTTTTGCTGTGGGCGAGGGTAGTATCTGATACCGCGCAATATTAGGAAGTTATTTAGCCCCATTGGTTATTATCCTATGACACTACTTTCATTTTGGTGTTGTTTACTTCCAGAACATTCCATATCATTGTGTAAATCGTACGCCGACAACCTCGACAAGCTTCAGGCAGAGTTCAGGAGTCAGAGTCTGAGATGTAGGTAGCCACGCACTTGTCTGACATTGATTTATCAGTTAGTTATTGGTTTCATAGAGATTCCGGGGGGAAACGGTAGTCGGGAACGGCACTGCGTTAAATGGTTCTATATCATTGGAACAATGTGGAAAGTAGTTATTGGAATGTAAGTGATGGTCTCAAGCAAAACACCGTCGGTCACTTTGGTTCACTTCAAGCTAATCTGGTGCGAAACATGAATTTAATATAAAAAGCCAAACCGTGTTATTGTGACACTACCAATTCAACCGTCAATGGGTGCGTTATGACAATCTTGAGCGGTACTTTAACATTTTGTCTTTTTTCCTCGTCGTCAGTGTCACAGCTGGAGTCTGTCGACTGGAGGGTTGACTACATCCTCAGCTCCAGCAAACTGCAGGTGCGCCGAACAATGTGATAGCCGTTTAATGGCCTGACTGGAAAATGCCTTGTTTTCATACAAATGCTATCGCCGAGTTGGGAGTCCCGTAACAAAACATTGTTCGCCAGGAGTGCGTTATGACTGGGTTCCTTATTACTATCCTTGAGCGTTCATTGACGGAAAGCTAAGCTTACATGTATATCATGCATACTTCAACAAATGGCTACGCGCCCACTGAGGAAATATTTTGTAATAATAGCGATGTCTCTTAGATAGATGCGAAGGTGTGTAAACAGAATCAGACCATGCTTCACAACACAATTGAGTACCACGAATCATTCTTCTGTTACACAGGAAGTGAAGGAACCGTCAGCACAAATACAGCTTCACGTGAAGAAGCCAGAGAGTGAGAGAGCAGAGTCTTCCGTTTTCACAGTGTCGCCAGAAAAACTGGGAGTCCTTCTGCATGGTGAGTGTCTTATGGCAATCTAATATTATACCAGATTATATCACGCTTCTGACTGAATCATCACCTTTTTCTAATATTGCTGCGGTTTTGTTTATGTGACTTTTGTTTGTGTGAAATTTGAGCTGATATTGTGGTATTAATTGTGCTATTGCTGGGATAGACTGTATATATCCTAGTAATAAACCACAAAGATTTCAGCTGGACACAGGCACCAACCAAAAGCTGCATGTCACTAACTGTTATTTGTTTGGTCAGCCATAGTAA
Organism: Arenicola marina; assembly: GCA_964019135.1. Taxonomy (NCBI): domain Eukaryota; kingdom Metazoa; phylum Annelida; class Polychaeta; family Arenicolidae; genus Arenicola; species Arenicola marina. Next base: position 17,762,360 of record OZ025249.1, read on the forward strand.
GGCTTTGAGCCTGTTGATTTGTTGGCTACTGTCCTGTAGATATCTGCTGCTGATTGTGTTTACAGAACTGAAACAAGCCCAGAGCGCGATGAGCAGTCTGGGGTCCTAGCATCGCCCTGACTGACTCCACACAGCCCGAACCCTGACTGCACGCATCACTCACCTAGACCCAACCAACATCACTGGATCCACGAACCATTGTCATAAAACTACCAGTGTTGATATATTGCCTTGTACCGTGGAGCGGAGTAATACCGATGGCCGGATTACTCACTCTTCCGGAGTAACTATTATGTACTATAAAAAGTAATCCTGCTGTGGAAAGGATGGCGTAATATGTGCTGGATAATGATATAATGTCTCATGTTTTGTAAACTACTTTCCGCAATAAAACAATTTGTATATATGTACCTTATTTACGTTATATTGTAACTTTGCCGTCCATAATCATCTGCGGTATGATTACAGCAGTTTGACAAGGATATCCTTCATTAATTGTGTGTGCGCTGCCCTGCCATATCTGCCCCACCCTATCCGATATCTGCTGCACCCTCTCCGATATCTGCTGCACCTTCTCCGATATCTGCCCCACCCTCTCCGATATCTGCTGCACCCTCTCCGATATCTGCTGCACCCTCTCCGATATCTGTTGCTCCCTCTCCGATATCTGCTGCACCCTCTCCGATATCTGCTGCTCACCCTCCGATATCTGCTGCTTCCTCTCCGATATCTACCTCACCCTCCGATATCTGCTGCTCCCTCTCCGATATCTGCTGCTCCCTCTCCGATATCTGCCTCACCCTCCGATATCTGCTGCTCCCTCCCCGAAATCTGGCCCACCCTCTTCGATATCTGCCCCACTCTATCCGATATCTGCCCCACCCTATCCGATATCTCCCCCACCTTTTCCGATATCTCCCCCACCCTATCAGATATCTGCCCACCCTATCCGATATCTCCCCCACCCTATCCGATATCTGCCCCACCCTTTCCGATATCTCCCCCACCCTATCCGATATTTGCCCCACTCTATCCGATATCTCCCCACCCTATCCGATATCTCCCCCACCCTATCCGATATCTGCCCCACCCTATCCGATATCTCCCCCACCCTATCTGATATCTCCCCCACCCTTTCCGATATCTCCCCCACCCTATCCGATATTTGCCCCACTCTATCCGATATCTCCCCCACCCTATCCGATATTTGCCCCACCCTATCCGATATCTCCCCCACCCTTTCCGATATCTCCCCCACCCTATCCGATATCTCCCCCACCCTATCCGATATCTCCCCCACCCTATCCGATATCTCCCCCACCCTCTCCGATATCTGCCCCACCCTATCCGATATCTCCCCCACCCTCTCCGATATCTCCCCCACCCTCTCCGATATCTGCACCACCCTCTCCGATATCTGCACCACCCTCTCCGATATCTCCCCCACCCTTTCCGATATCTCCCCCACCCTATCCGATATTTGCCCCACTCTATCCGATATCTCCCCCACCCTATCCGATATCTCCCCCACCCTATCCGATATCTCCCCCACCCTCTCCGATATCTGCCCCACCCTATCCGATATCTCCCCCACCCTATCCGATATCTCCCCCACCCTATCCGATATCTTCCCCACCCAATCCGATATCTCCCCCACCCTATCCGATATCTCCCCCACCCTATCCGATATCTCCCCCACCCTATCCGATATCTCCCCCACTCTCTCCGATATCTGCCCCACCCTATCCGATATCTCCCCCACCCTCTCCGATATCTGCCCCACCCTATCCGATATCTCCCCCACCCTCTCCGATATCTCCCCCACCCTATCCGATATCTCCCCCACCCTATCCGATATCTCCCCCACCCTATCCGATATCTGCCCCACCCTATCCGATATCTGCCCCACCCTATCCGGTATCTTCCCCACCCTATCCGATATCTCCCCCACCCTATCCGATATCTGCACCACCCTCTCCGATATCTGCACCACCCTCTCCGATATCTCCCCCACCCTCTCCGATATCTCCCCCACCCTCTCCGATATCTGCACCACCCTCTCCGATATCTGCACCACCCTCTCCGATATCTCCCCCACCCTTTCCGATATCTCCCCCACCCTATCCGATATCTCCCCCACCCTATCCGATATCTCCCCCACCCTATCCGATATCTCCCCCACCCTATCCGATATCTGCACCACCCTCTCCGATATCTCCCCCACCCTCTCCGATATCTGCACCACCCTCTCCGATATCTGCACCACCCTCTCCGATATCTCCCCCACCCTTTCCGATATCTCCCCCACCCTATCCGATATCTGCCCCACTCTATCCGATATCTCCCCCACCCTATCCGATATCTCCCCCACCCTATCCGATATCTCCCCCACCCTATCCGATATCTGACCCACCCTCTCCGATATCTTCCCCACCCTATCCGATATCTCCCCCACCCTTTCCGATATCTCCCCCACCCTATCCGATATCTGCCCCACCCTATCCGATATCTTCCCCACCCTATCCGATATCTCCCCCACCCTATCCGATATCTCCCCCACCCTATCCGATATCTCCCCCACCCTCTCCGATATCTGCCCCACCCTATCCGATATCTCCCCCACCCTCTCCGATATCTCCCCCACCCTCTCCGATATCTGCACCACCCTCTCCGATATCTGCACCACCCTCTCCGATATCTCCCCCACCCTATCCGATATTTGCCCCACTCTATCCGATATCTCCCCCACCCTCTCCGATATCTGCCCCACCCTATCCGATATCTCCCCCACCCTCTCCGATATCTGCCCCACCCTATCCGATATCTCCCCCACCCTCTCCGATATCTCCCCCACCCTCTCCGATATCTGCACCACCCTCTCCGATATCTCCCCCACCCTATCCGATATTTGCCCCACTCTATCCGATATCTCCCCCACCCTATCCGATATCTCCCCAACCCTATCCGATATCTGCCCCACCCTATCCGATATCTCCCCCACCCTATCCGATATCTGCCCCACCCTATCCGATATCTCCCCCACCCTATCCGATATCTCCCCCACCCTCTCCGATATCTGCACCACCCTATCCGATATCTCCCACACCCTCTCCGATATCTCCCCCACCCTCTCCGATATCTGCACCACCCTCTCCGATATCTCCCCCACCCTATCCGATATCTGCACCACCCTCTCCGATATCTCCCCCACCCTATCCGATATCTGCCCCACCCTATCCGATATCTTCCCCACCCTATCCGATATCTCCCCCACCCTATCCGATATCTCCCCCACCCTATCCGATATCTGCCCCACCCTATCCGATATCTGCCCCACCCTCTCCGATATCTGCACCACCCTATCCGATATCTGCCCCACCCTATCCGATATCTGCCCCACCCTCTCCGATATCTGCACCACCCTCTCCGATATCTGCTGCACCCTCTCCGATATCTCCCCCACCCTATCCGATATCTCCCCCACCCTATCCGATATCTCCCCCACCCTCTCCGATATCTGCCCCACCCTCTCCGATATCTCCCCCACCCTCTCCGATATCTCCCCCACCCTCTCCGATATCTGCCCTTCAAGTTTTACCCAATATGCCCTCCAGAGTAAGTCTCGCTCACCCCATTTCAAGACTTGTCTCCAAAGGTCGCTTCACATGTGCAGGTCAACATTATGAAATAAATTTGGTTTACCAGTCGAATGTTGGTATTAGAGAATGGAAACAAATGTGGGCGTCTCAGACTTGCCCCACTAGCAGCTACCCGCCATGGTCTAGACAAAGGACTGGACACTGGTCCACTTGAGATCGTCCGAGATCATTCCAACGGACAGTCTTACTGACTCAATATGTTTTGTGACATCGCCTGCTTCCCTTCCGCCTCCCGCCTTAGAAAAAAAAAGACTCATCATTGGGACAAAAGCAGCAATTACCCATAAATTTACAATTTTTAAATGGTTGGTTTGCCCTTTAGGTGAGGAGGAGGATCCAAGGGGGTGGGGGTTTGACCACCTACCCCCTCAATGTTATGGAATGACTAGCTATAGGGAGTGCCCCTTTTTTGAGCCCCAATTGCCGGTTCTCCATGCAAAATCAAGCGGTCTAAGGTGTGACCTCCCGCCACCCCCTCTCAGGGTTTTTAGTGAGCAAAGAGCCCCCCATTCAGTGAATTTTTCAATTGGTGGACATTTCACAATGAAACAGCATGATGGACATTGTACAGCACACCCTATTGTTTCACGCCTCTTCTGCTTTACCCAATACTAGTGTTCGCTTGTTTTCGATTACTGTACTCTTGGGAAAATGGTAAACGAGCTGTACGCGATTCGATTCTAGGGCGAAGGAGTTTTTCCAAAGGTGGCATAAAACACAGTCACACATGTAGGTTCTCACCCCACCCACTCCCATCTTTTCTGAGTACACATTGGGGCGAGACTCTCCCTCTCTTTTCCACACAAACACTAGCCAGTGCTGGCGCGTGAACGGCTCCTATCTCACCGGTCTCGACTGGTGAAGGTGGAGGAATCCTGCACCCGACTTTTGAGGGCATTTGAGGACATTAGCTTCGATACCGCACGGTTTGTTATAGATTGGAAGACGGTGGGGCAACCTAAGGCCAGCACAGCTCCGTTGAGACTGGACGAGATTCGATACTTGATGATAACGAAGTCCTTTTTGACGTGGTCCATGTGGTCTGTGGATGAGGGAAATTAATCGTCTCCATGTAGTAAACATTGGCATGGTTAATTTAAAAGTCTGCTGACTCTGTGTAGAAGTTGTTAACTCTAATGTCCTATCGCTGGGTGGGTTTGATGGCCCTCGGGGTGACTCTGAACAGACCCGTTGACCGCATCTAACCCGATGGGACGATGGTAGAGGCCGGGGTTCCGCCCGGGGGTTCCGCTCGCTGAAGTAGGCTGCATGGGGAAGAGGAGCACTTTAGTGGCTGGGACATCGGGGCGGCCCGCAGACTCTATGGCCTTCCCGTTTTGTGAACGCCCTATGATCTCATCATGACTAACGGACCGCCGTAGTCCGCTGGTCAATCTCTGTGTCGGCGTCGGTAGTCACCCGGACACTCTTCAAAGTGCAAATGTCTGCTGCTCTCCGATAGCGCAGTATACTGCAGACTAGCCCTGTTGCATGCCCCTCCCTGGCTTATCCGCTCTGGGGAGCGGGCCGGAGGGCCATGAAGTAAATATTCAAATTTAGCCTTGATTAAAAAATGTGCACTCTTCGGGCGGCGACTACAGAAAAGTAGATAGATAAACGGTCCTTATCGATGTTTCAAGTTGTTCTTCATACCTTTATAGTTCCGTCGGCAAAGTGATTGAATACACACAAATGTGATCACTTTTCGTACTTGCAAAACTTTCCAACAACAATTTTTTACAACTTTTCCTCACGGCCCTGTTGCTGTTACGTCACAGTTCTCGTCATCTCCCGGCAGAGGGCGTGACGCTTACGCCATAGTCCTAGGGAAACGTGTGATGGGAGGAACGAGCTCCGTCTGCCGGGAGATCGATTAGGACTTTTCTGTAGTCGCCGCCCGAAGAGTGCACATTTTTTAATCAAGGCTAAATTTGAATATTTACTTCATGGCCCTCCGACCCGCTCCCCAGAGTGGATAAGCCAGGGAGGGGCATGCAACAGGGCTAACTGCAGACCCGTTATGCCCTGCTCACATAGACCCACCGACGCCTCGGCCGAACTAAAATGGGGGAAATTGGCCCCAAGTCGGCCCCAAATCGGCCGTGACCTCGGCCGACCTCGGCCGAGCATTGCTGCTCGGTGGCTCATTTCAGGTGCTCGGCCGAGGCCTTTCCAGTTTTAATGCAGACATTAAAACCAGGCCGAGCTCGGCCAATTTGCTTAGGTCGGCGGAGGTCGGCCGACCTCTAGGCCGAGCTCGGCCGATTTTTAAAACTGAAAGCTCGATGGGAAAGTTGAAGAACTCGGTGGCGTGGGCGAGCTCTGACGTCGGCCGCCCAGTCTTAGTCTATGTGAGCAGGGCATTATGTGTCCTACTGAGTCTGCCCGGCGAGGGTCTAAGGTCTATGGGATGCGGACAACACACAAATAGCCATATGAAGTAATGCTACTAAACATAGAGCGTATTTGAAAAAAATGTATTGGAGCCATTCTTGCGACCTTTAATGGGATTTGATTCGTTCATTTATGCAGAAATGGAGTAGGAACACCTACGGAGATTATGAATGACTGCTCATCTGAGAGAGAAACTGTGACGACGGGTGTTTGTAATCAATATCAGTCACTCCGCCATTCCTTGCAGAATGTTGCTGATGTTTATGTGGTAATAACTATCAGTTTCACAGCGACCTGATCACAGTGGATTGGCAGGTAATTCCATGGCACATTACACCAAGGCCATTTCGCGTGGCCTGACCCGTTTAGTAACCGGTGGAAACTAATCAATGCGAGGTTGTAAGGAAATGGAGCGACGTGTTTGACCGTGATCCGCGATCGGCCTACATCCGTGGTAACAACTTCCGCATGTTCCCGATAAATAGATCCAGAAGCACAACCTGAGTAACCGGATACTTCCGTGTCTTGATCCGGATTTGTCCGAAACCTCCCCCCCCCCCCCCACATACACGCATACACGCGTGTTTTTCCTCGATCCAGATGATCGTCACCGGTTATCAGTTATAATGTGCGGATAAGACTAAAAGCCGAAAAGAGGACGCCCAACATGGCTTCCATAAATCGGTCTGGTCTTGATAGGTGGGTTGAATATTGATTTACGTCGGTGTGCTCTCCCGCCGAGTGACTCATTCATACAACATCCGGGTACATCAGCACTGCAGGGTCGTCTGGACGGAAAGGGAAGATCGATATCCTTCATGGAACTAAATAAACAATATAATAGCGTGCAAGAGCTGAATCGGGATGGAGCTAAGACTTTTTTTTTCAGACAGCCAAACTTATGGATGGAGATGCGGCGTAGTTGCGATCGACACACAAAAACCATAACTTGCAAGCGTTAAGGTCGTGGTCTTCAAGACTAGAATACTTTTCTGGAGTACTACAAACAAGCGCCAAAAAAAAATTCTAGTTAATCTCTCAGGTTTACTAACGTAGGCGGAAAGCTAGCTACATTTCGGCAACTTTAACGTCTTGATAATGTAGGAACATTAATTGGTGGTATTTGTGTGATCCCAAAACTTGGATACATCTGTAATTTCCTAAGCATCATACGAGCCAAATGGTCTACCATTGAATCTTTAATAGATCTAAGCATTCTAGCCTCTACCGACTTCTAGCCAGGCTGTTTCACATTCTGTAAGTCAAAATACACAGATGCATATACATTTTATATGGTTCCGTACAAAAGAAAATCGCTGCTAGCCTTGGCTACTTCTGCGGTCTCCACCTTGTCTCTTATTTGGTCTAAACACCAAAAACTATATCCTCGGCAGCAACAACGGCCGCTGGACTGAGTTCTGTCTTATGCTACACCCTATATGCAGCGGTCTCACTTGCTCGCACTCAATATGATACTTTTAAACACAATCAGGTGTCAATAAATCAATCTTTCACTAGCTTTCAATTTCTTCGAATTTACTGTTAAAATCCTTTCTACTGTAGAAGGATACCCCATTAAAATGAGTTTTGCAATCCACACGTGCGTAAGGTCCCCCCCCCCCACCACCCCCCGGCCGCCCGCCGCCCACATCCATCCTCCTCCTCCTCCCGCACCGCAATTTTCCGGAACCATAGAACCGCTGCTGATTAGTGTCATTTTTATGCTTAACTGCAGAACAATATCACTTTCCAGGCAGAGTTTTGTAATAAAGTTACCATTTATTATGTAATTACGGCCTCTAGCGGCGACAAATAACGTGCAGACTTGTACAGATCCCGGACAGTTCCCTGGCAACGGCAGGACGGGGCGACCCCTGGCGAGTGAAACTTGTGGTCAGCGGTGAAGTGCTGGCGGATAAATACGAGCTGCTCATGGGCGGGCACTACCTAAATATTGGGGCCGGCGGTGCCCCAAAGTCCCAGTCGCCGACTCAACGGCTCAATGACTAGGATGTGATTAAGTATATAGCAAGGCAATGAGCCCAAACCATGACTCATGTTGGCGCCGGTCTACGAGATAACGAGCGGTTGCCAATTATTTTGTCTCAATAATCATTATTTCCGCCTAGCCGCAGGCCCTGGGCCCTGGACCCCCCAGGCGGCCCAATTACTCATTAAATATAATCGGAGCTTCCGTTGTCGTCGGTTATGGAAAACTGGTTACCAGATATATGTGATGAGTAAGCGAAGGAAATGGAAGCAATGCTTACGACAGATGTTCTCTGCGCAAAGTGTAACCGAGGCACTTGGACGACTTGTTCATGAGTTCTGATTTCCATGTAGACTCCACCGCTTTATTATGCTGCAAGGATCAGTGCCCGTTGTGTAACGCGGTACATGATATTCCGCATATGGTATTCTTTTGTAAATATATGATAAGAAACAATGGTCAGTGGTAGAAACCTTCTCGCTACTATCACAATAGAAGAGGTGCTTGGCGTACGGAAATAGTAGCAATGAAACTATGTTAATAAGTATTGTAAGCTACTTTATATATGTACTATACCTGCAAAGAGACCAAAATTATGGTAATGTTACGTGTGCTCTGCGGTATATTTATGGAAAATTTTAAAGTTTAATAGACATATACAGGATAAGCGCAAAATGCCAACAAATTGTGCCTCTTTTAGAGATCATATCTCAAGGGATCTGTAGTGCTATGTAAATTTTATTTATTCATTTACCAACAGTTATTTAAATGTACATGTGCTGAAATGTCTATGACAATAAAATAAAGATTTTATAAAAAACAAAATCATGCTGCAAAGATGGATCATATAGTAAATTGTACCAGAGTACACTTATCTTAAAATGCCACCGCACTACCATCACTTTCAGCGGCTGGGCCAAAACAATCCGAGATGCAGGGGCGGATCCAGGCGGGGGTGGGGAGGGGGGGCGACCCGCCCACGGCCCCGCCCGCCCCCTTTTAGGGCCGAAATTTATACCATTTAACATATGAAAACCCAAACCGGCCCCTATCCAGCATATCATGATCAGACCCTGAAACCGCCCCGCCCCCTATCCAGATTTTCTGGATCCCCCCCTGAGTGTATCATAATTTAAAAGGAAATCTGGTCTTGTGCCTCGAACATAATTCTCTCTATGAAATATGTTTCTCACTCAGTATAGGGACCTATTATCTCAGATTAAAAACCTGGTTTAAATTCCCGAATCAAAATAGCATACCCGTTAATTTTACTCAGAAGCACTTAGTCTAGTAGAAGTATTTGGCATTACGCCATATGACAAAATAAAAGAAACAGTCAGGCGATCATTCGACGTTTCGTGACGTAAATAAATGTAGGTTCCCACTTGAAGAGCTGATGCGCTGTACGGATGAGACGGGCAGTCATCCTGCTATTTGATACAAACTCCGGTACAAAACGTCGTTACAAAAAGGTTTAAACACTTTTTCAGACACTAAGCATTAAATGTATATGGTGCCAATGGCTTTCTATGCACCTCGCCAAATGTGCAACCGTCTTTACACATATTACGGTTGTGCTTGCATTATCCGATGACTTACCATAATTTCATTAATAAAAATTCTGGATCAGTGCGAAGGGCCCAGACAGGTAAAGATAACTACTCGAGCCCCAGACACACCCAATAAGAGAGAATTCGGGTGAGCATACAAACTACCCCCCTCACCGCTCCCTCCCTCCGCCCGGTCCACATCATACGCCATTATTCTACACACTTTAAGACTGTTTATGTATTTTTAATTTAAGCTTCAAACAGATATCCAGGGATGACCGTCCAGGGACGATAAGCGATAGTAGGCTTCCGCACAAGACCGATCGGCTTCGCGTATTCAGATATTGATCTTATCATATAATATTTTCTACGGTGCATTAGCGGTCGCGACTCCGTGTAAACTTTTCCAGCGGGATTCGGTACAAATCACCCGGTGTACCGACAACGTGGCCGCCCCACACACCCGGTGTACCGACCACGTGACCGTCCTACACACCCGGTGTACCGACCACGTAGCCGTCCTACACACCCGGTGTACCGACCACGTGACCGTCCTACACACCCGGTGTACCGACCACGTGGCCGTCCTACACACCCGGTGTACCGACCACGTGACCGTCTTACACACTCGGTGTGCCGACCACGTGGCCGTCCTACACACCCGGTGTACCGACCACGTGGCCGTCCTGCACACCCGGTGTACCGACCACTTGGCCGTCCTGCACACCCGGTGTACCGACCACTTGGCCGTCCTGCACACCCGGTGTACCGACCACGTGGCCGTCCTGCACACCCGGTGTACCGACCACTTGGCAGTCCTGCACACCCGGTGTACCGACCACTTGGCCGTCCTGTACACCCGGTGTACCGACCACGTGGCCGTCCTGCACACCCGGTGTACCGACCACGTGGCCGTCCTACACACCCGGTGTACCGACCACTTGGCCGTCCTACACACCCGGTGTACCGACCACGTAGCCGTCCTAGACACCATGTGTACCGACCACTTGGTCGTCCCACACACCCGGTGTACCGACCACGTGACCGTCCTACACACCTGGTGTACCGACCACGTGGCCGTCCTACACACCTGGTGTATCGACCTGTTGGCCGTCCTACACACCCGGTATACCGACCCCTTGGCCGTCCTACACACCCGGTGTACCGACCACTTGGCCGTCCTACACACCCGGTGTACCGACCACGTGACCGTCTTACACATTCGGTGTACCGACCACGTGGCCGTCCTACACACCCGGTGTACCGACCACGTGGCCGTCCTGCACACCCGGTGTACCGACCACTTGGCCGTCCTGCACACCCGGTGTACCGACCACTTGGCCGTCCTGCACACCCGGTGTACCGACCACGTGGCCGTCCTGCACACCCGGTGTACCGACCACTTGGCAGTCCTGCACACCCGGTTTACCGACCACTTGGTCGTCCTGTACACCCGGTGTACCGACCACGTGGCCGTCCTGCACACCCGGTGTACCGACCACGTGGCCGTCCTACACACCCGGTGTACCGACCACTTGGCCGTCCTACACACCCGGTGTACCGACCACTTGGCCGTCCTAGACACCATGTGTACCGACCACTTGGTCGTCCCACACACCCGGTGTACCGACCACGTGACCGTCCTACACACCTGGTGTACCGACCACGTGGCCGTCCTACACACCTGGTGTATCGACCTGTTGGCCGTCCTACACACCCGGTATACCGACCCCTTGGCCGTCCTACACACCCGGTGTACCGACCACTTGGCCGTCCTACACACCCGGTGTACCGACCACGTGACCGTCCTACACACCTGGTGTACCGACCACGTGGCCGTCCTACACACCCGGTGTACCGACCACGTGGCCGTCTTACACACCCGGTGTATCGACCTCTTGGCCGTCCTACACACCCGGTGTACCGACCACGTGGCCGTCCTACACACCCGGTGTATGGACCTCTTGGCCGTCCTACACACCCGGTGTACCGACCACTTGGCCGTCCTGCACACCCGGTGTACCGACCCCGTGGCCGTCCTACACACCCGGTGTACCGACCACGTGGCCGTCCTGCACACCCGGTGTACCGACCACGTGGCCGTCCTACACACCCGGTGTACCGACCACTTGGCCGTCCTACACACCCGGTGTACCGACCACTTGGCCGTCCTGCACACCCGGTGTACCGACCACGTGGCCGTCCTACACACCCGGTGTACCGACCACGTGGCCGTCCTGCACACCCGGTGTACCGACCACGTGGCCGTCCTACACACCCGGTGTATCGACCTCTTGGCCGTCCTACACACCCGGTGTACCGACCACGTGGCCGTCCTACACACCCGGTGTACCGACCACTTGGCCGTCCTAGACACCATGTGTACCGACCACTTGGTCGTCCTACACACCCGGTGTACCGACCACGTGGCCGTCCTACACACCCGGTGTACCGACCACTTGGCCGTCCTAGACACCATGTGTACCGACCACTTGGTCGTCCCACACACCCGGTGTACCGACCCCTTGGCCGTCCTACACACCAGGTGTACCGACCACTTGGCCGTCCTACACACCCGGTGTATCGACCTCTTGGCCGTCTTACACACCCGGTGAACCAAACACTTGGCCGTCCTACACACCTGGTGTACCGACCACGTGGCCTACCTACACACCCGGTGTACCGACCACGTGGCCGTCCTACATCCCATAGTAAAAAGCCACCGGCGCTCGAGATCGGCCGGAGTAGGGTGCGGGTGGGGGGTGGGGATGGGGCGAGAGGGGGTGGGGGGGGGGGCAGTCCGGCCCGGTGATGGAGGCAGCGAGCGCCGCCGGGAGCCAGCCAGGTAGACAGGGGAACCAAGCAGCATGGACCGGGCTCCCAGGACGCCTACTCCGGGCGCCAGGGTCAAACGGGACCATGTCGAGGATCCCGCCGAGGATCCTAACAAAGACAAGACGTCCCGGGCCTCAGCCTCAGTCTCAGTCGCCGACAGACACACGCGCAGCGACCTTCCCTGCGGCTGTGAAAAAAAGAGAGAGAAGAGAATGTTTTCATTTCTACCATCTGTCGGGGAAAAAAAGAAGCTCGAACAAGACCCGCTGCAGGCTGAAAACATCTTCCATCATGACTTTGTTAAAAGTTCTAAAAATCTATTTCGGGCCTTCTTTACGAGTCAAGGTTGGCGGAGTTTTCGCTGGCTTCCTGGATGCCGGGGCCTGCAGTCAGACTGGAGAGCAGCTAGGTGTAGAGTTCTATGGAGATAAAAACATTTATGCCGTGTTCTCTGCCACATGGGTACCTCCGTCATATAATCTCATAGAGGCTGCATTGTAACGTGCAGTTATATAGATGCAAGTGGCCAATTTTACCTTGACAAGGGGAGCAATAAGGTCGTTAGGTGGCGCTGTAACCGCTGACGTATCACGCGGCTCATGATCAAAGACTCCGGATTGATTTCTGGCGAGCTGATCCCGACCGAATTGAGTTCCCCGAGGTCCAGACGTCATTTGGCAGGCGACCCCCCTCTGGGATGTGCCCCCCCCCCCCTCCTGGTGTGTACCCCCCTTTCTGAGGAGTGCCTCCCCCCTCCTAAGATGTGCTTCCCCCTCTCCTGGGGTGTGCCCCCCCCCACTCCTGGGGTGTGCTTCCCCCTCTCCTGGGGTGTGCCCGCCCCTCTCCTGGGGTGTGTTTCCCCCTCTCCTGGGGTGCGCCCCCCCCCTCTTCTGGTGCCTGCCCCCCACCCCTCCGGGGGAAGGGGGTGTGCCTCCCCCCACCCCCCTGCAGGGCTGACTGGTCTTCTCCCCCACCCCGTCCCCATCTGAAACGAAGTTATTTCCCGCTCTGTGGTGTGGCTTATCAACTTTCAGACTTATGGATAGGGGCGAGCGAGTCGTGCAAGGGGGGGGGGGGGGAGGGGGTAGAGTACAACATAGCGGCGCCGACCTCGACGAGACTTCCGTCTGGCTCTCGCACTCCACGGGAATCTGTAACGCCGAGCTGCGGTGCGGAACAACCAGGGAGATATAAAAAAGTTAAAACACAAGGTGCGTGTTGAAATCTCTCTCGCTGTGAAAGAAAAGCAACCCGGCCTGCACTGTCCATTTTTATATGCCTGCTTACAGGTGTTCGTAGCTCATGTAATGGGCGGCACAATAATGGCAGGAGATGGTTTACTCCAATAGGTTATTAGTGACGTACATGTAAGGTGCTTGAACCGCATGGATATCATACACGATATGGCAGCTTCTTTTTGGGGATAATTAGCGCTATTTGTGTATGGTGTTATAGATTATATATATTAGTGAACTGGCTTGATATCATCACTGCTGTGATGGCGATTTTATATTGATAATTGGCGCTATTCTTTTAGTATTATTATACAATATATATTAGCGACTGTTTTGCTCATAGAATGAACCAATATATGAGCTTTTTACAATGCCTCGAGATGTTGACCAGTTGTCATGCCAACTCAATTAACAACAGATCTATATAAAATGGGTATTACGTTAAATGCTAATTATTTTAGAAAATCAAATCATGTTGCTTACTAGATATATGTTCACTATATTGCAATAGTATTTAAGTCTAAATGGAATACAATTACACATATTTGAAAACTAACGGCAGTATCGCCTCTTGCATTGGAAATTTGAGCCATTTGTAGCATACATTATAGAGCATTTATTCGCATTTATTGCGTGAATCCAGAGAAAATAATGAAGAGTTTTCTATTCATTCTCAGCCAAGATGTATGCGATGTTTTCTAGAGTTTTCTACGAGGGAAGTTTACGGCAGTAATTACAGCGGTCTACGGTAGTAAGTTTACGGTAGTGACGCGTGCCCCGCTGACCTGCCAGAGCGCGATACGCAAGTCGCCGACTGTAGCTGGCCTGAGCCCCTGGCGGATTAACGTGGTAGAGACCTGCTTGTAGTCAGCAATCAATACAGACCTGTGATGATTAAGGACCTTGCAGCGTTGGGGTCGCCCCCCGGGTCGTCGCCAGGCATAAAGCCCCCGACAAAGCCCTCGCCTCCTCTACATTCTCCCCTTGTCCACTGGTCAGAAGCAGTGGCGGATTTACGCCCTACTTCGTTAATTAGCACTGGGCGCGATGACTTTCTGAAGGGCGCCGTTACGCGAGGTTACGGCCGGAGTTCTGCTCATTGATTGGCTAAGCTTCAGATTTCCGCCTCTGTGGTAGCCAATGGCGCGTATTAATCAAACGAAGCGGAAACCCATTTGATTGATTTTAAGGATGTTTTTTCCAATAACGAAGTTGATTACGTCAGGGCTGGGGGGAGATTGAGTCATAAGTTACATCGTTACGTCACCTGTGTCAGACTGACTTCATGCTACATGCTGTCATCGTTACATTTCCTCGAAATATTTCGTTCTCTGTCAATGTTATTTTATAGCCAGGGCCTAATATATAACATAAAATACTTAAAGTATAGACTAATAGTAGATTAAACTGGGTTGTTAAACTGAGGCAATGTCGAAGTATTTTATGTGATAGTGTGACTGTTAAAGTTGTCACCCACCATGACGCGTCCTCATCTACCATCATTTCAAACATTTCTCTTGAACCATAAAAAACTTACAAATGGCTCATATTTATTGTATCTAATATTACCAAACTGGACTACAGACATTGTTTTATCTGTTACGGGTTAATCTACATCACCGAGCAAAACACACACGCATTACCGCATTACGCCCGGTGTACTGACGGAGAGAATCGTAACATTGATTTCACTTCCCACTTACTTGGTGCAGGCAAATACACCATCTTTACAACACGGCTTCAGGTACACAACGATACGTTTAATCCAAATCTGGCGATAGCGACATAAACTACATTAAAGTGCGACAACAAACAAATGCAGATAAATAATTCCCAGACCGCTCGCCAAAAAACAGTTGCCACTGTGAAAACCCAGACGAACTAATGGGTGCTTGACTGAGCCACGTACCAGGGTAGGAACAGCGTCAGTGTGGTCTCAGTCATCATGGCTCGTTTTAAGTGGTTTCCCTTATTGAGAGAGTTTGGTCGCTTTGATAACCGCTCCTAGTTTCACAGCCACAGAAATTGCTTGGTCGATAAGGCGTTTTTTGCCTCTTTGGGACATTGATGAGACTCCCGAGAATAGAGCGGGGTGCTGTGGAGTAGGGTGGGGTAGCGTGGCGTGGAGTGGGGTGGAGTGGGGTGAGGTGGAGTAGGGTGGGGTAGGGTGGCGTGGGGTGGGGTGAGATGCTATATGTGGTAAGGTTGTGGGCGGCTGAAGTGTAGTGAGGTGGTTCATGAACGATTATATGTCATAAGGGTAGTTCGTTTCTTGAAATCTAGTTCAGAGGGGGTGACGAGAAGGTTCACCCCACCTCACGCCTCCGTCCGCCCCACCTCACGCCTCGGTCCACCCCACCTCACGCCTCCGTCCAACCCACCTCACGCCTCCGTCCACCACACCTCACGCCTCCGTCCACTCCACCTCACGCCTTCGTCCACCCCACCTCACGCCTCCGTCCACACCACCTCACGCCTGCGACCACCACTTCACGTCTCGGTCCACCCCACCTCACGTCTCCGTCTACCCCACCTCACGCCTCCGTCCACCCCACCTCACGTCTCCGTCCACCCCACCTCACGCATCCGTCCACCCCACCTCACGCCTCCGTCCACCCCACCTCACGCCTCCGTCCACCCCACCTCACGCCTCCGTCCACTCCACCTCACGCCTTCGTCCACCCCACCTCACGTCTCCGTCCACCCCACGTCACGCATCCGTCCACCCCACCTCACGTCTCCGTCCACCCCACGTCACGCATCCGTCCACCCCACCTCACGTCTCCGTCCATCCCACCTCACGCCTCCGTCCACCACACCTCACGCCTCCGTCCACCCCACCTCACGCCTCCGTCCACTCCACCTCACGCCTCTGTCCACCCCACCTTACGTCTCCGTCCACCCCACCTCACGCCTCTGTCCACCCCACCTCACGTCTCCGTCCACCCCACCTCACGCCTCCGTCCACCCCACCTCACGCCTCCGTCCACCCCACCTCACGCCTCTGTCTACCCCAACTCACGTATCCGTCCACCCCACCTCACGCCTCTGTCCACCCCACCTCACGCCTCTGTCCACTCCACCTCACGCCTCCGTCCACCCCACCTCACGCCTCCGTCCATCCCACCTTACGTCTCGGTCCACCCCACCTCACGCCTCGGTCCACCCCACCCCACGCCTCTGTCCACCCCACCTCACGCCTCCGTCCACCACACCTCACGCCTCTGTCCACCCCACCTCACGCATCCGACCACCCCACCTCACGCCTCCGTCCACTACCTCACGTCTCGGTCCACCCCACCTCACGCCTCCGTCCACCCCACCTCACGTCTCCGTCCACCCCACCTCACGCATCCGTCCACCCCACCTCACGCCTCCGTCCACCCCACCTCATGCCTCCGTCCACCCCACCTCACGCCTCCGTCCACTCCACCTCACGCCTTCGTCCACCCCACCTCACGTCTCCGTCCACCCCACGTCACGCATCCGTCCACCCCACCTCACGTCTCCGTCCACCCCACGTCACGCATCCGTCCACCCCACCTCACGTCTCCGTCCACCCCACCTCACGCCTCCGTCCACCCCACCTCACGTCTCCGTCCACCCCACCTCACGACTCCGTCCACCACACCTCACGCCTCCGTCCACCCCACCTCACGCCTCCGTCCACTCCACCTCACGCCTCTGTCCACCCCACCTCACGCCTCTGTCCACCCCACCTCACGTCTCCGTCCACCCCACCTCACGCCTCCGTCCACCACACCTCACGCCTCCGTCCACCCCACCTCACGCCTCCGTCCACCCCCACCTCACGCCTCCGTCCACTCCACCTCACGCCTCTGTCCACCCCACCTTACGTCTCCGTCCACCCCACCTCACGTCTCTGTCTACCCCACCTCACGTCTCCGTCCACCCCACCTCACGCCTCCGTCCACCCCACCTCACACCTCCGTCCACCCCCCCCCCCCCCACCTCACGTCTCCGTCCACCCCACGTCACGCCTCCGTCCACCCCACCTCATGCCTCCGTCCACCCCACCTCACGCCTCCGTCCACTCCACCTCACGCCTTCGTCCACCCCACCTCATGTCTCCGTCCCCCCCACGTCACGCATCCGTCCACCCCACCTCACGTCTCCGTCCACCCCACGTCACGCATCCGTCCACCCCACCTCACGTCTCCGTCCACCCCACCTCACGCCTCCGTCCACCCCACCTCACGTCTCCGTCCACCCCACCTCACGACTCCGTCCACCACACCTCACGCCTCCGTCCACCCCACCTCACGCCTCCGTCCACTCCACCTCACGCCTCTGTCCACCCCACCTCACGTCTCCGTCCACCCCACCTCACGCCTCTGTCCACCCCACCTCACGTCTCCGTCCACCCCACCTCACGCCTCCGTCCACCCCACCTCACGCCTCCGTCCACCCCACCTCACGCCTCTGTCTACCCCAACTCACGTCTCCGTCCACCCCACCTCACGCCTCTGTCCACCCCACCTCACGCCTCTGTCCACTCCACCTCACGCCTCCGTCCACCCCACCTGACGCCTCCGTCCATCCCACCTTACGTCTCGGTCCACCCCACCTCACGCCTCGGTCCACCCCACCTCACGTCTCTGTCCACCCCACCTCACGCATCCGACCACCCCACCTCACGCCTCCGTCCACTCCACCTCACGCCTTCGTCCACCCCACCCCACGCCTCTGTCCACCCCACCTCACGCCTCCGTCCACCACACCTCACGCCTCTGTCCACCCCACCTCACGCATCCGACCACCCCACCTCACGCCTCCGTCCACCACCTCACGTCTCGGTCCACCCCACCTCACGCCTCCGTCCACCCCACCTCACGTCTCCGTCCACCCCACCTCACGCATCCGTCCACCCCACCTCACGCCTCCGTCCACCCCACCTCACGCCTCCGTCCACCCCACCTCACGCCTCTGTCCACCCCACCTCACGCCTCCGTCCACTCCACCTCACGCCTCTGTCCACCCCACCTCACGTCTCCGTCCACCCCACCTCACGCCTCTGTCCACCCCACCTCACACCTCCACCCACACCACCTCACGCCTCCGTCCACCCCACCTCACGCCTCCGTCCACCACACCTCACGCCTCTGTCCACCCCACCTCACGCATCCGACCACCCCACCTCACGCCTCCGTCCACCACCTCACGTCTCGGTCCACCCCACCTCACACCTCCACCCACACCACCTCACGCCTCCGTCCACCCCACCTCACGCCTCCGTCCACCACACCTCACGCCTCTGTCTACCCCACCTCACGCATCCGATCACCCCACCTCACGCCTCCGTCCACCCCACCTCACACCTCCGTCCACCCCCCCCCCCCCCACCTCACGCCTCCGTCCACCCCACCTCACGCCTCCGTCCACCCCAGCTCACGCCCTCGTCCACCCCCTCCCCCCCCCACCTCACGCCTCCGTCCCCCCCCCACCTCACGCCTCCGTCCACCACACCTCACGCCTCCGTCCACCCCCTCCCTCCCACCTCACGCCTCCGTTCACCCCCCCCCCCCCGCCCACCTCACGCCTCCGTCCACCACACCTCACGCCTCCGCCCCCCCCCCCCCCAACCTCACGCCTTCGTCCACCCGTATCCTTCTTCAAAAGACGGAAGAGGTCAGAAGACGCGAAAGGGTAACTCAAGCGCGGAAGAGGAAGAATGAGTCAGCAGGTCAGGGTCAGGGTCAAGGTCACAAGGAGCTCTGAAAGGCAAAGGGTTCAAGTCCAGCCCATCTGAGCAGGGTGAGAGTGGAGGGTGCTAACTCTCCTTTTTTCGTTGTGCCGACGATAGCCCGGAAATAGTACTTAGAGAGTCCTTGAGTTTCTCACCACCCCAC
>OZ025249.1:17782092-17830321 GCA_964019135.1 Arenicola marina
TATTGCGTGAATCCAGAGAAAATAATGAAGAGTTTTCTATTCATTCTCAGCCAAGATGTATGCGATGTTTTCTAGAGTTTTCTACGAGGGAAGTTTACGGCAGTAATTACAGCGGTCTACGGTAGTAAGTTTACGGTAGTGACGCGTGCCCCGCTGACCTGCCAGAGCGCGATACGCAAGTCGCCGACTGTAGCTGGCCTGAGCCCCTGGCGGATTAACGTGGTAGAGACCTGCTTGTAGTCAGCAATCAATACAGACCTGTGATGATTAAGGACCTTGCAGCGTTGGGGTCGCCCCCCGGGTCGTCGCCAGGCATAAAGCCCCCGACAAAGCCCTCGCCTCCTCTACATTCTCCCCTTGTCCACTGGTCAGAAGCAGTGGCGGATTTACGCCCTACTTCGTTAATTAGCACTGGGCGCGATGACTTTCTGAAGGGCGCCGTTACGCGAGGTTACGGCCGGAGTTCTGCTCATTGATTGGCTAAGCTTCAGATTTCCGCCTCTGTGGTAGCCAATGGCGCGTATTAATCAAACGAAGCGGAAACCCATTTGATTGATTTTAAGGATGTTTTTTCCAATAACGAAGTTGATTACGTCAGGGCTGGGGGGAGATTGAGTCATAAGTTACATCGTTACGTCACCTGTGTCAGACTGACTTCATGCTACATGCTGTCATCGTTACATTTCCTCGAAATATTTCGTTCTCTGTCAATGTTATTTTATAGCCAGGGCCTAATATATAACATAAAATACTTAAAGTATAGACTAATAGTAGATTAAACTGGGTTGTTAAACTGAGGCAATGTCGAAGTATTTTATGTGATAGTGTGACTGTTAAAGTTGTCACCCACCATGACGCGTCCTCATCTACCATCATTTCAAACATTTCTCTTGAACCATAAAAAACTTACAAATGGCTCATATTTATTGTATCTAATATTACCAAACTGGACTACAGACATTGTTTTATCTGTTACGGGTTAATCTACATCACCGAGCAAAACACACACGCATTACCGCATTACGCCCGGTGTACTGACGGAGAGAATCGTAACATTGATTTCACTTCCCACTTACTTGGTGCAGGCAAATACACCATCTTTACAACACGGCTTCAGGTACACAACGATACGTTTAATCCAAATCTGGCGATAGCGACATAAACTACATTAAAGTGCGACAACAAACAAATGCAGATAAATAATTCCCAGACCGCTCGCCAAAAAACAGTTGCCACTGTGAAAACCCAGACGAACTAATGGGTGCTTGACTGAGCCACGTACCAGGGGTAGGAACAGCGTCAGTGTGGTCTCAGTCATCATGGCTCGTTTTAAGTGGTTTCCCTTATTGAGAGAGTTTGGTCGCTTTGATAACCGCTCCTAGTTTCACAGCCACAGAAATTGCTTGGTCGATAAGGCGTTTTTTGCCTCTTTGGGACATTGATGAGACTCCCGAGAATAGAGCGGGGTGCTGTGGAGTAGGGTGGGGTAGCGTGGCGTGGAGTGGGGTGAGGTGGAGTAGGGTGGGGTAGGGTGGCGTGGAGTGGGGTGAGGTGGAGTAGGGTGGGGTAGGGTGGCGTGGGGTGGGGTGAGATGCTATATGTGGTAAGGTTGTGGGCGGCTGAAGTGTAGTGAGGTGGTTCATGAACGATTATATGTCATAAGGGTAGTTCGTTTCTTGAAATCTAGTGCAGAGGGGGTGACGAGAAGGTTCACCCCACCTCACGCCTCCGTCCACCCCACCCCACGCCTCGGTCCACCCCACCTCACGCCTCCGTCCACTCCACCTCACGCCTCCGTCCGCCCCACCTCACGCCTCCGTCCGCCCCACCTCACGCATCCGCCCACCCCACCTCACGCCTCCGTCCACCCACACCTCACGCCTCCGTCCACTCCACCTCACGCCTTCGTCCACCCCACCTCACGCCTCCGTCCACACCACCTCACGCCTGCGACCACCACCTCACGTCTCGGTCCACCCCACCTCACGTCTCCGTCCACCCCACCTCACGCCTCCGTCCACCCCACCTCACGTCTCCGTCCACCCCACGTCACGCATCCGTCCACCCCACCTCACGCCTCCGTCCACCCCACCTCATGCCTCCGTCCACCCCACCTCACGCCTCCGTCCACTCTACCTCACGCCTTCGTCCACCCCACCTCACGTCTCCGTCCACCCCACGTCACGCATCCGTCCACCCCACCTCACGTCTCCGTCCACCCCACGTCACGCATCCGTCCACCCCACCTCACGTCTCCGTCCACCCCACCTCACGCCTCCGTCCACCACACCTCACGCCTCCGTCCACCCCACCTCACGCCTCCGTCCACTCCACCTCACGCCTCTGTCCACCCCACCTCACGTCTCCGTCCACCCCACCTCACGCCTCTGTCCACCCCACCTCACGTCTCCGTCCACCCCACCTCACGCCTCCGTCCACCACACCTCACGCCTCCGTCCACCCCACCTCACGCCTCCGTCCACTCCACCTGACGCCTCTGTCCACCCCACCTCACGTCTCCGTCCACCCCACCTCACGCCTCTGTCTACCCCCACCTCACGTCTCCGTCCACCCCACCTCACGCCTCTGTCCACCCCACCTCACGCCTCTGTCCACTCCACCTCACGCCTTCGTCCACCCCACCTCACGCCTCCGTCCATCCCACCTCACGTCTCGATCCACCCCACCTCACGCCTCGGTCCACCCCACCTCACACCTCCACCCACACCACCTCACGCCTCCGTCCACCCAGCTCACGCCTCCGTCCACCACACCTCACGCCTCTGTCCACCCCACCTCACGCATCCGACCACCCCACCTCACGCCTCCGTCCACCACCTCACGTCTCGGTCCACCCCACCTCACGCCTCCGTCCACCCCACCTCACACCTCCGTCCACCCCCCCCCCCCACCTCACGCCTCGGTCCACCCCACCTCACACCTCCACCCACACCACCTCACGCCTCCGTCCACCCCACCTCACGCCTCCGTCCACCACACCTCACGCCTCTGTCCACCCCACCTCACGCATCCGACCACCCCACCTCACGCCTCCGTCCACCCCACCTCACACCTCCGTCCACCCCCCCCCCACCTCACGCCTCCGTCCACCCCACCTCACGCCTCCGTCCACCCCAGCTCACGCCCTCGTCCACCCCCTCCCCCCCCACCTCACGCCTCCGTCCCCCCCCCACCTCACGCCTCCGTCCACCACACCTCACGCCTCCGTCCACCCCCTCCCTCCCACCTCACGCCTCCGTTCACCCCCCCCCCCGCCCACCTCACGCCTCCGTCCACCACACCTCACGCCTCCGTCCCCCCCCCACCTCACGCCTCTGTCCACCACACCTCACGCCTCCGTCCACCCCCTCCCTCCCACCTCACGCCTCCGTCCACCCCCACCCCCCCGCCCACCTCACGCCTCCGTCCACCACACCTCACGCCCCCCCCCCAACCTCACGCCTTCGTCCACCCGTATCCTTCTTCAAAAGACGGAAGAGGTCAGAAGACGCGAAAGGGTAACTCCAACGCGGAAGAGGAAGAATGAGTCAGCAGGTCAGGGTCAGGGTCAAGGTCACAAGGAGCTCTGACAGGCAAAGGGTTCAAGTCCAGCCCATCTGAGCAGGGTGAGAGTGGAGGGTGCTAACGAGTCACTCTCCTTTTTCGTTGTGCCGACGGTAGCCCGGAAATAGTACTTAGAGAGTCCTTGAGTGTCTCACCACCCCACCCCCATCCCGGCCCGCACCCCTGGCACCTCCACCCCCGCGCCTTACCCACATCGCCCCCACCCACCCGCCCACGCACGCTCGCCACCTTATTCTTACCTCGCCCGCTTCCCTCTTCCCCTCCCCGCCACTTCCCTTTTCCCCTCTTTCGATACTTTCATCCCTCAATTACATGAACTGTCGCTTCATCTCCCTCCCGCACAGCTTCCAAATCCTCACCCCCATCCTCTCACGTGCCACCCCTCCCCCCTCCCCACGCTCTCGCTATCGCCTTATATCATCATACTCTCCCCCACTCTGCCCTGCCCCGCCCCCGCCGTATTGAGTCCTACCCGAGTCGACTCCCCCACTCCCACCCTCTTCCCCCGCCACACCACGCATTTAGTCCTTCTCGAGCCGCCGCCCCCCCCCCCTATTCCCCTATCCCACCTCCCCGGCATTGAGTCTTTCCCGAGCCGTCACACCCTCCTTCACCCCCCCCTCCCCATTCAGCCCCCCCCCCCCCGCCGCACTTCGTCGGGCGTGTTATTACAATATTCTTCCCTATCAGTCTTGTCTCCGGGAGCCGCCGGGTGTGACGGCTCGCAATGACTGCCGGGAAGATGGCTTTGTGTGCCCCGTCCGCGCAGTCGCCCCGCGTGGAGGAGGGTGTGTGTGGGGGGGGGGGGGGGGTGAGAAGGGGGCCGGTGAGTGAAACGGCCTTTTTTGGGCTTGAGTGAGAAGGTATTATGAATGTGATGCACTTCACTAACCCCTCAGAAGACGGATCGCACGTGCATTGGTTCGTCATGGCCCCCGCCCCTTCCCCCCCCCCTCCCCGCAACCTATCCTCCTTTCCCCTCCCTTTACACGCACCCCCTTCCCCGCACCCTGTCCTTCTCCCCCCCCCCCTTATACGCACCCCCAACACCCTATCCTCCTCTCCCCTCACCATACAAGCACCCCCCCCCCCCTGCCACCTGCCCGTATCGATACCACCAAAGCATTCTGTGCAGGTTGATATAAAAAAGGAGCGAATTCTTTTAGGCCGCTTTTACGCACACAAGAGCTAAACTGGGCCATCGGATCTCCCAGAGCGCTGCACGATGCACGGATTAAACATACCCCAGTTTATTAGCTCCAAAACTGAGAATCTCCACAGTGAGAGAATCCCGTAGACTGTTGAACTTGAGGCAGGCAGGCGGGACCGGGGCAGTTCAAAGGTGGAGTAAAACTGGTGACCGGGGTAGGGGTTGCGTTCTCTAAGACCGTCTCCGATAGAGGAAGTTGGTTGGTTGTGTATTCAATACGCTTTAACCACTTTTGGTCATGACGCCTCAATGGAAAAACGAAGGGAGGGTAGAGCTATGTTCCCGGGGGTAACCCCCTACTCTTTGCGAAGAAGGACATGGGATCTTTATCATCCTGCGACCACACAGACATGGCCACAGCGGGGCTCGAACTACCGATCCACGCGCCGTTAGGACGGAGGCGTGAGGTGGCTAGAGCACTCGAAGCTAGCGCTCAAACCCACTGAGCTATCGGGCCGAACCGATAGACGAAGGGGTTACATCTGATAATATCACGAGATGGCGGAACAAAGGGTAATGTACTGTCAAGAAGTGGCAGAACAATGGGTAATGTACTGTCAAGAAGTGGCGGAACAATGGGTAATGTACTGTCAAGAAGTGGCGGAACAATGGGTAATGTACTGTCAAGAAGCGGGAAGGAAATGGTTGAGGATGGATACTGACGCGACACAGGAAAAGGCCGCTCTCACAAAGACATAGGTCTATACCTATAGGGGAGAGGGAGGGGGGGGGGGGGCAGTGCCCCAGTTCGTGGCATGGTCAGCCATCGCTTGGCCTCTGGCCACCTCCTTCCGTTACCCCACTCTACTTGCTCCTAATAAGTGATCGATCCTTACACATGTGCCCTCTCCCCTTATCTCTACCCCCCCCTCCCCCTAACACCCCTCACCTTGCACCGTGTCATACCCTCGTACCCTCGTGTCGGCCGTAACTATGCCTAACAGATGGATCTCCCAATAAATACTGCCTTTCTTCCCGCACCCCCAACGCCTCCCCGCCCCTCCACCCACACCCCACCGCCTCCCCGCCCCTCCTCGCTCTCTCACTGATCGCATATCGCCCCATTCCCCACCCGCCTTCTTCCAGCTCCACTCACACCCCTCACCCCCTCCACTGCACTCCTCTCACGCGGTCCCACCCCAACTCCCACCTCCCCCTCTCACCCCCCCTCACCCACCAGCCCCTCCGCGAGGCCGCGCGCTGCGCACGGTGATGAGTGGGCGCCCTTCCCGTTGGCCAGTAGTCTATGTGCGTGCGGCCCGCCGTGCCAGGAAGTGAGTAGACTGCCTACCTCACCCACTCCCCGTGTACCCCCCCCCCCACCCCACCCTCCCCTCCGCCGCTGATGATAGGAGGCGGGTCAGTCGGCTCGTGAGGCTCATCTGGTGTTGGTGGGACGTAATCCGCACCGGCGTCTCTATACCGACCACGCCGCCGTTACCATGGTTACACCTCAGTAGCGCAACAACTCACTGTGGTACTGTTACGGTCCCGCCATGGCTGAGTTCTACAAGAGTAACTAACACATGTTTTGGATTTTCTTCTGCTGCAATTACGGCGAGGGTAGAGACAGGTGGAGACTGAGGTGAAATCGGGCTTGTCTTCGGCAGCGGTAACCGAGGCGCAATCGTTTAACTGCCTCCATCATCCACCCTGACGCCGGCCACTCCGCCCGGCTCTCAACCCCATCCCCCCCACACTGTGTCAGCCGCGCATGGATGGGCGCCCCTTCGCGGACTGCGCCGGTACTACTGATCCACCCCATCCAACGCCCCAGTGCCCCCCCCCCCCCACCCTCCGCTTCCAGCCCTGAGGGTCGCCAGAGGACCCCTTACCGACCCACGGGGGAGAGCTTGCGCGCAGGACTCGTGCAGTCAGAGGCCGGGAAGGACGACAAGGCAGAGTGGGTGATGGCCCTGGAATAGCCCTCCGCGTCCGCTGCCTGGGGACCAATGCCTGGACGCAGACAGGACTTGCGAGCTGACCAGTCGAGCACCCCACGACCATCAGGAAGACAGACAGCACAGGGAGGAGGGATCCCTGAGCACCCCCTACCGACCGACCGACCCACCCACCGACCGACCCACGCACCGACCGCCAGCACACGCGGCTAGCTGATAGGGGGCCTGAGGTCCAGGGGGAACCCTCTTAGCCTGCCCGGCCATCTCTACTTGGATACCGCTCTAACCTTGGTCGGCGGAATCGACGGCGATAAAAGCGGGAGCCCTCGTCACTAGACGGCGTAGTGCCTCGTGGTGCAGTGCTTGGTGGGAGAGTGAAAGGCGAGACCCTGGCGGACGGAATCACTGGGACGACTTGATTGTTTATTGCGTCCCCTCCCCCACAGTCTCAGTCTCGCTCACCGCATCCTCATCGCTCCACACACTCCCGTCCCGCGACACTAAGTGCCCTCGCTTTTGTATCTCCTATTTTATATTTTCTGCCAGTGGATTTACCTTTTTTTTCATACGCAGATGGAAAATTTATTGCGCCCTCAAATTACAAATGTAAAAGTGAGGAGAAAGAAAAAGGGTGAGTGAAAACTCGTCCCATCTCGTCGTCTTGCTTGTTAACGACACGACGCCGACTAGATAATCGACACGCAGGGAGGACGGAGGAGTCCAGGGGGACAAAAAAACGGTCTCGCCGTGGATGTCCCGGAACACGTAATGTTCCTGTCAACAGGGAGGAACTGGATTAAATATCGACTTAACGGACGAGGGTGAGGAGCAAGGAGGCCAGGCGGAGGAAGGAGGGGTGGAGGAAAAAGTCGCAGTGGAGGAGGAGGAGTAGGAGGAGGAGGAGGAGGAGGGGTGGAGGCAGGCGAGGACCGTCTTCTCCAGTTCGATTGACGACAGACCCGATTCCGTGGGTCTCCTATATATATATATAGTTATATATATATATATACGTAAAGACACACACAGATATATATATCTATACGTGGTCACCGTAGTCGGTGGCATATGGCAGCCATGTTGGGCGTGCGGAGTCTTCCGGAGTTGCTGTTTGCCGTGCTGGTCGTTCTTCTGGATCGCGGCTGTCCCGGGATCCCGCTGGCCGCCGTGGCCGCTGCCGAGGGTGAGTACCGCCCGGCTCCGGATGTATTTATTTTCCGCATCCTCGCCGTGGTCTGTGTTTGATTTGATAATTGCCGACTTTAGGCAGATGTTCTTCTCCGCGGAGGGCGCCACCTGTGCGGAGAGTGTGGTAGACCGAATTGGAGGGGGGCGGGGAGGGGTGGAGGAGGGGGGGGGGGCGAGGGGAGGATATTGTTTCCAGGCTCGTCGTTACTACGCGAGTCCGTCGGAGGGCGCACATGTGTGTGTGTGTGTGTGTGTCAGGCTGTGACGTGACCTCCCATGTGCCAGTCCTAACCGCACAATATACTCACCCGGATTCCCATCCTACTTCCTGGAAGCGGTTTTACTAGTCTCACCCCTCTCCTTCAACTCTCTCTTTCCCCAACCCCCGCCCCCCGCCTCGACTCTCGAGCCACCTCCACCCCTCCCCCGCCCCCCCCCCGTCGCACGGCTGGCTCTATAGCTGCTATTTTGACTTCTCCCTTTGACCCTGTGGGGCCACGCACAGCGCCA
Source organism: Arenicola marina (assembly GCA_964019135.1). Lineage (NCBI taxonomy): Eukaryota > Metazoa > Annelida > Polychaeta > Arenicolidae > Arenicola > Arenicola marina. The sequence continues at coordinate 17,790,484 of OZ025249.1, forward strand.
TCTGCTGGGAGCATCAGTCCTTCCTGTCTACCGCGCCAAGTGAAAAAAAGGGTGGGGGGGAACACAAACATAACGCTTCCCGCTGGGGCAGTGCGAGACAAAGCCGGAGAAAGGAAAGCAGCACGGAGTGGGGGGAGGAAGGAGGGGAGGGGGTGCAGTGTACGTACCACACACAACTTGGTTTTCGAGGCTCGCATTCGACTAAACGGAAGCGTTTGAGAAAACGTGTTCGTGATTTTCGAGTACAGGTTTTCTTATTCCAGTGGCGAGTCTCTTTGTGTCGGAAATGAAGTTTGCGGCCATTGATTTTGTGCCCACACCTGGCTGGCTCCCTGCTACAAGCGGGCGCCATGTAACCGGGAGGCCCTATGGCCCACCTAGCTTCCTGACTGGTGAATGGCGGGGACTCGCCAAGGATTCATTGTACGTGTCGGTGCCGCGACCCGCGGTCTGGGGAAGCTATCCCTGGGCAATGAGTCGGTGCCTGCCTAGTACAATGAATCCCGGCCCGGAGTAGTAATTCACTTAAACGAATTATTCAAGGTTTAATGCAATGTTCAAAGGTGCAATAATGCAATGTCTGGTGCAATGGTTCACCGCCCGGTGCAATGATTCACGATCCGGTGCAATGATTCACGGCCCGGTGCAATTATTTACGGCCCGTTGCAATGATTCACGGCCCAGTGCAATGATTCACGGCCCGGTGCAATGATTCACGGCCCAGTGCAATGATTTTCGGCCTAGTGCCATGATTCACGGCCCGGTGCAATTATTGACGGCCCGGTGCAATGATTCACGGCCCAGTGCAATGATTCACGGCCCGGTGCAATGATTCACGGCCCGGTGCAATGATTCACGGCCCGGTGCAATGATTAACGGCCCAGTGCAAAGTTTCACGGCCCTGGTGCAATGATTCACGGCCCGGTGCTATGATTCACGGCCCGGTGCAATAATACACGGCTAGCGCAATGATTCACGGCCCAGTGCAATGATTCACGGCCTGGTGCAATGATTCACAGCCCAGTGCAATGATTCACGGCCCAGTGCAATGATTTTCCGCCTAGTGCCATGATTCACGGCCCGGCGCAATTATTAACGGCTTAGTGCAATGATTCACGGCCCAGTGCAATGATTCACGGCCCGGTGCAATGATTCACGGCCCGGTGCAATGATTCACGGCCCAGTGCAATGATTTTTGGCCTAGTGCCATGATTCACGGCCCGGTGCAATTATTCACGGCCCGGTGCAATTATTCACGGCCCAGTGCAATGATTCACGGCCCGGTGCAATAATACACGGCTAGCGCAATGATTCACGGCCCAGTGCAACGATTCACGGCCTGGTGCAATGGTTCACGGCCCAGTGCAATGATTCACGGCCCAGTGCAATGATTTTCGGCCTAGTGCCATGATTCACGGCCCGGCGCAATTATTTAAGGCCCAGTGCAATGATTCACGGCCCGGTGCAATGATTCACGGCCCGGTGCAATGATTCACGGCCCGGTGCAATAATTCACGGCCCAGTGCAATGATTCACGGCCCGGTGCAATGATTCACGGCCTAGTGCAATGATTCACGGCCCAGTGCAATGATTCATGGCCCAGTGCAATGATTCACGGCCTAGTGCAATGATTATCGGCCTAGTGCCATGATTCTCAGCCTAGTGCAATGGTTCATGGTCCGGTGCAATGGTTCACGGCCCGGTGCAATGATTCACGGCTCGGTGCAATGATTCACGGCCCGGTGCAATGATTCACGGCCCAGTGCAATGATTTTCGGCCTAGTGCCATGATTCACGGCCCGGTGCAATTATTGACGGCCCTGTGCAATGATTCACGGCCCAGTGCAATGATTCACGGCCCGGTGCAATGATTCACGGCCCGGTGCAATGATTCACGGCCTGGTGCAATGATTCACGGCCTGGTGCAATGATTCACGGCCTGGTGCAATGATTCACGGCCCAGTGCAATGATTTTTGGCCTTGTGCCATGATTCACGGCCCGGTGCAATTATTCACGACCCGGTGCAATGATTCACGGCCCGGTGCAATGATTCACGGCCTGGTGCAATGATTCACGGCCTGGTGCAATGATTCACGGCCCAGTGCAATGATTTTCGGCCTAGTGCCATGATTCACGGCCCGGTGCAATTATTGACGGCCCTGTGCAATTATTGACGGCCCTGTGCAATGATTCACGGCCCAGTGCAATGATTCACGGCCCGGTGCAATGATTCACGGCCCGGTGCAATGATTCACGGCCCGGTGCAATGATTCACGGCCTGGTGCAATGATTCACGGCCTGGTGCAATGATTCACGGCCCAGTGCAATGATTTTTGGCCTAGTGCCATGACTCACGGCCCGGTGCAATTATTCACGGCCCGGCACAATGATTCACGGCCCAGTGCAATGATTCACTGCCCGGTGCAATGATTCACGGCCCAGTGCAATGATTCACGGCCCAGTGCAATGATTTTCGGTCTAGTGCCATGATTCACGGCCCGGCGCAATTATTTAAGGCCCAGTGCAATGATTCACGGCCCAGTGCAATGATTCACGGCCCGGTGCAATGATTCACGGCCCCGTTGCAATGATTCACGGCCGGTGTAATAATTCACGGCCCAGTGCAATGATTCACGGCCCGATGCAATGATTCACGGCCTAGTGCAATGATTCACGGCCCAGTGCAATGATTCACGGCCCAGTGCAATGATTCACGGCCTAGTGCAATGATTATCGGCCTAGTGCCATAATTCTCAGCCTAGTGCAATGGTTCATGGCCCGGTGCAATGGTTCACGGCCAGGTGCAATGATTCACGGCCCGGTGCAATGATTCACGGCCCGGTGCAGCAGCAATTCATGGCTTCTTGCGATGTTGACCGACCTTGCAATGCGTGGTGTTACCCCGAGATATCTGCGACTGGTATCTACAGTTTTCGCTCCAAGAGTGGCTGCCAACAAACAATGCGCCAGATAAAATGCAACCTCTGTAAACCTGACGACGCACAGAGCCACACACGAACAGACAGACAGACTGTCTTTTTAGTCTCCTTCCAGAGTTTGCAGTCCGTGGTACTTACAGAACTTTCTTGCTGTTTACCCTGCCTACAGCCCACGTCGGGTTGGGCGCTTGGGCGTAGACTGAACCGGGATGGCATTGCCATTGATATACATTGATTGCGTATTTGTAGATGGCCACATTTATATAATCAAATGTTTACTATTATTGTGTTCCCATAAGCGCATAAAATAAAATAGCCGGAAAAGCTATTCAGTGGAATATCCACGTCATAAAAGCGGGCATATTTTTTATTCATATTCTTCATTTGGCAGTCGGGAATAAGTCTTTTCTTTTGATCGGCAGGCCGTTAATGTATACACAAGTAAATACAGTATCTTCAAGATTAATTCTCCTCATTAAAGTGTATGATTTAAGTATAAAATGAGACACTATAATTTAATTGAAAATTTTGTCCGTGCTCGCAAGAGTGCGCCGTGGCATTAAGATCGATTTCGGTTTATGAGATGAAACTACGCGTCTGTCGGTCTGTCTGTTCGCGCTCTGGAGGGCCAGGGTATGGAGGGCCAGGGTATGGAGGGCCAGGGTATGGAGGGCCAGGGTATGGAGGGCCAGGGTATTGGGGGCCAGGGTATGGAGGACCAGGGTATGGAGGGCCAGGGTATGGAGGGCCAGGGTATGGAGGGCCAGGGTATGGAGGGCCAGGGTATGGAGGGTCAGGGTATGAAGGGCCAGGGTATGGAGGGCCAGGGTATGGAGGGCCAGGGTATTGGGGGCCAGGGTATGGAGGGCCAGGGTATTGGGGGCCAGGGTATGGAGGGCCAGGGTATGGAGGACCAGGGTATGGAGGGCCAGGGTATGGAGGGCCAGGGTATGGAGGGCCAGGGTATGGAGGGCCAGGGTATGGAGAGCCAGGGTATGGAGGGCCAGGGTATGGAGGGCCAGGGTATGGAGGGCCAGGGTATTGGGGGCCAGGGTATGGAGGGCCAGGGTATGGAGGGCCAGGGTATGGAGGGCCAGGGTATGGAGGGCCGGGGTATGGAGGGCCGGGGTATGGAGGGCCAGGGTATGGAGGGCCAGTGTATGGAGTGCCAGGGTATGGAGTGCCAGGGTATGGAGGGCCAGGGTATGGAGGGCCAGGGTATGGAGGGCCAGGGTATGGAGGGCCAGGGTATGGAGGGCCAGGGTATGGAGGGCCAGGGTATGGAGGGCCAGGGTATGGAGGGCCAGGGTATTGGGGGCCAGGGTATGGAGAGCCAGGGTATGGAGGGCCAGGGTATGGAGGGCCAGGGTATGGAGGGCCAGGGTATGGAGGGCCAGGGTATGGAGGGCCAGGGTATGGAGGGCCAGGGTATGGAGGGCCAGGGTATGGAGGGCCAGGGTATGGAGGGCCAGGGTATGGAGGGCCAGGGTATGGAGGGCCAGGGTATGGAGGGCCAGGGTATGGAGGGCCAGGGTATGGAGGGCCAGGGTATGGAGAGCCAGGGTATGGAGGGCCAGGGTATGGAGGGCCAGGGTATGGAGGGCCAGGGTATGGAGGGCCAGGGTATGGAGGGCCAGGGTATGGAGGGCCAGGGTATGGAGGGCCAGTGTATGGAGTGCCAGGGTATGGAGGGCCAGGGTATGGAGGGCCAGGGTATGGAGGGCCAGGGTATGGAGGGCCAGGGTATGGAGGGCCAGGGTATGGAGGGCCAGGGTATGGAGGGCCAGGGCATGGAGGGCCAGGGCATGGAGGGCCAGGGTATGGAGGGCCAGGGTATGGAGGGCCAGGGTATGGAGGGCCAGGGTATGGAGGGCCAGGGTATGGAGGGCCAGGGTATGGAGGGCCAGGGTATGGAGGGCCAGGGTATGGAGGGCCAGGGTATGGAGGGCCAGGGTATGGAGGGCCAGGGTATGGAGGACCAGGGTATGGAGGGCCAGGGTATGGAGGGCCAGGGTATGGAGGGCCAGGGTATGGAGGGCCAGGGTATGGAGGGCCAGGGCATGGGGAAGCCAGAGATCGCCCTCTTCCTTCTCCCGATAAGACGACCGTAAACTGTCTGCCGCCGTCCAGCGCGCCCTCCTCCACAGGAAGTTGCCCAGGGCGGCGGCCAATCATGCATCATGGGATAACTGGACTGTCAGGCGAAACCGGTGGCGGGGTGGCGGGGTGGCGGGGAGGGGGGGGGAGGGGGCGGAGTGGTGCCAAGGTGGTGCCGGTGTGGTGGCTTGGTTGGGGCGGTGGTGGTATGGCGGGATGAAGTCAGGGTGGTGTCAGGGTGGTGCCAGGGTTATTGCGGGGTGGTGGCGTGGTGGGGCCAGGGTGGTGGCAGGTTTGTGGTGGGGTGGTGGCGGGGCGGTGCCAGGGTGGTGGCGGGGTGGCCCTAGGTTCGAGATAGGGGTGAATGCGTTTTTAAGAGGGCATTGGTGTGTGAGAGCGGGGCGGGGGGCGGGGGGGGGGGGGTGGCAGGGTGAGTAAGGAGACTCGATTCCGGTGATAGGCCATTCCATTCCCTAGCTCCCTGACTGAGGGACGTACGAGTCTATTATATCAGGCGACAGGCAGATAGATCCGTCGTGGCTCCCTTTATGTCACTGTGTGGTTTATAGCCGCAGAGGCTGGTGGTCATGTCGCAATGTGAACTAGGGGCCAGAGAAACGATACCTCCAAGAAACCTCTTCCATGGGTGTAAGAACAATCTGAGTCGACTGTTGGTGTGAGCTCGTCGTAGATTCAGGACCAGGGTTGGGGAAGGCATGGCGCATTGAGTGTCAACCCAAAACTGGAGATCGAAGTCCCGCATAAACATTGTTGCTGTGAGTTGGTAAAATATGCATATTGATCCAACAAATGCACGTGGACATGACATTTTAATACAAAATAATAATATTTATATATAAGGTTTAATGGAGTGGATATTCTGATAATAAAAGTTATCTTCCGGACACGATTGGCTACAATAGACGCAGTGGTCACAGGGATATATAACTACCATTTGTATTTGCCTGTTTCCATGACTTCGTGCCAAACGGGGCCTGTCAGCCCGGTGTATTACCCCATGGACGCCGAAAAAAGTGATCTGAAAAACGGTTGGCTATGCAGTGACAACGGTTGGCTATGCAGTGACAGCGGTTGTGGCGCCTGCAGTGACACCAGGGTATTGTGCCAGCGGCGGTAACCCACCTGCTGTCGTTGCCCTCAATGCTGTCGCATCGCATTGGTTCTATTCGCAAGGCGCGCCGCCAACCGGAAACCTCTGAATATTGCATGCCTGTTTGCGGCAGGGATGGCATTGAAGGTGAATGTCGTGAAAGCCACGCCGGTGCGTGCTTTCTCTTTTTTTATGCGCCTTTAAACGTCCAAGTGGATTTGTTTGGTACCATGCGGCATGTGGCAGCGACGCGACACCGCTCCAGGCGTACACTGATATCGGCTATAAGCTTCGGTAACCCTTGGAGATACGTATCGCAGCGGATCCCTTTTGAAATATGTATTATACTTCATTATATTGAGGCAATCTAGAATGGGAGAGGGGCGGGGGCTGGGGGCGGGGGGGTGGGGGGGGGGTGTTACTTGCACTGCACATAGCAATAACCCCTCCTACGGTGCTGCATATTTAGATCCTTGGAACCTACACTTTCACACCCGCGTTTAATTTTCATGAGAAACGGCTTTCCTCGCTCTACCGGGTTTCCCCACCATTGCCTCGCGTACACCGGCAGAAGTGAAGTGACCCCCTGGCCGAGGCCGATACCTCGTCCTGTATGGATGGGACTCTCCTCCCCCCACCCCCATCGGGTGACCTTTGCCCTATCTTTGCCCGCTGTCTGCCCTGTAATCCAGGGCCGATGTTTGGACCCGTGTCATGTCCAGCGGCCAACATTACCTCTGATTGGCTCGGGGGCCGAGGTCTCTGCTCGGATTGGTAACGGCTAAATTAACCCACAAACGAACAGCAATTTGTCTTCATCCTGGGGGTTGATTAGCAGGACAATTTCCGTGAAACCACAGGTACTAAACCTTTCATCGTCCCGTCCCAAGGCTAATCCAATCCCCAAGGTGGACAAACCCGCGACGATACCTAATTAGTCGGGCCTCTCGAGTCTTAATATAGATATCTCGCATTGGCCTCCTACCCCACTGCCCCCTCCCTCACTACCCCCCCCCCCCCCTCCGCATCTACCTACTTTACTACCCCCAAACCGACCTTCCCTACCCCGGCACTAACTGCACCGCAGCTGTATCTACCCCCATCCCGTCCACTGCACGATTATCCTAAATTGTTTCATGGAGACCAGCAATCCCTCTGTCCCTCAACCACCCTCCGCCTACCCCCGCCCCCTACTTCTCTCAGAATCACCCCGCTCCCTCAATTTGGCCTTCACTATACCCCGGCACCCCGCGCACGGCCATCACTGTACCCACCACGCGCTATCCCTTATTGCACCCCCTCACTGTAGCCCCCCCCCCCCCCTCTCGCCCTGTACCTCACTGTATACCCCCCAACCCCGTCCCTCATTGTACCCTCACTGTTTACCCCCCCCCCCCGCAGCCTACCCCTCACCGTACACGCCCCCCCCCCGCGCCCCACCCCTGACTGGGAGCCGCCCCACCTGCCGAGCGCCCCTCTCTCTGTGATGTCCATATATGGATACATCATTCATTGAAACCATCAATCATCGACACACGAGAAAGGTCGAACCCTGTCACGTGACCTTCGCACCATGTCTGCCATGCTAATTAAATGTACATAACAATCCTATCCACCTCTCTAAGTCGGACAACAACATCCCCGTCCCCAACCCCCACACTCTCCCCAAACTATCGGCGGGGGGGAGGGGGGGGGGGGCGTTGGGGTGTTGTTTGTAATGATGGAGGTTGTGGTTAGGGGGATGGGGTGGTTAAGGTGCTTAGGGTGTTTGGGTGGTGAGGATGTTGGGGTGGTGAGGGTGTTGGGGTGGTTAAGGTGTTGGGGTGGTTAGGGTGGTGGGGTGGTTAAGGTGATGGGGTGGTTAGGGTGATGGGGTAGTTAGGGTGATGGGGTGGTTAGGGTGGTGGGGTGGTTAAGGGGATGGGGTGGTTAAGGCAATGGGGTCGAGAAGGTGTGGGGTGGTTAGGTGATGGGGTGGTTCGGGTGGTGGGCAGGTTTGGGTGGTGGGGGTTGCTTAGTGTGATGGGGTGGTTGGGCTGATGAAGTTGTTAAGATGGTGGTGCTTTTGGTTATCTGTAGAGATACTAGTGCTGGTGGTTTCTCGGGGTATATTTGTGTGCTGGTCCTTTGGTTGTTAGTGCGGGTAGTGATATTGGCGGTGGGGGTGGTGGTGATAGTGGTGGTGATAGCAATGGTGGCAATGGTGGTGATGGTGGCGATGGTGGCGATGGTGGTGATGGTGGTAATGGTGGTGGTGATGGTGGTGATGGTGGTGGGGATGGTGGTGGTGGTGGCGATGGTGATAATGGTGGTGGCGATGGTGGTGGTGATGGTGGTGATGGTGGTGGGGATGGTGGTGGTGGCGATGGTGATAATGGTGGTGGCGATGGTGGTGGTGATGGTGGTGGTGATGATGAGGATGGCGATGATGGTGGCGATGGTGGTGATTGTAATGATGGTGGCGCTGCCCCCGCTGGTTGCTTGGTGATGCCCTATCCACCCTCTTCCACCAGTCCTCACGGTTCCCGAGGTCGCGGGTGATGCATATGGTTGACTCGTATTGGCGAAGTAATTAATAAACAATTCATTTTACCCCCATGTTTGCTTTCGTTTGCGAGCACCGGCCGCCGCCAGGGGTAGCTGGCATCGGCGTAACATGGGCGTCACGCCGCAAAAACACTATATTTGGCGAGGATATGGATGGTGCGAATCCAGAGTAAGATGGTGAAGAAATCGGTCCAGAATGCGCTGGGAATAGAGTGTGGTGTGGTGTGGTGGGGCGTGGGGTGCGGTGGGTGGGTGAGGGGCGGGGTGACTTGCGCGTGGCCCTGTAGTCCCAGACACGTTGCACGCGCCCGGCCCCTCTCCGTGACCGCTAGGCGGGGCGGGTTGCTGCCGTATCAATCACCATTGTTGGGCAATTACTGTGTTCAGGCGACTTGCTTAGCGGGGCCCTCGCTCCCACCGGGCGACTGCGAAACCGGAAAGACCTCGAGGGCCGAGAGTGACCGAGAGTGGCGCTGCGGTTGTCGGAATGGTTGTCATTCGCCTTCGCAAGGCCTCGATTTGTTTTATCCCGTTGCGGGGAATGGTGGGGGTGTTAGGGCCGTGCCCGTGGGGGCCGTGCCCGTGGGGGCCGTGCTCGTGGGGCCGTGCCCGTGGGGGCCGCGGTGCAAACTCAACACATTGAGGGAGGATTGGGAGCGGGGTAACAACACAGTCGTCAAGGGCAACCTACGAAATGGCATCGCCGCTACGGCTCCTGCAGCTGCTTATATACCTCCCGTTACTACTAGTTACCGCTGCTGAAATTATTATACACCCCCCGTTACTACTAGTTACTGTTACATCTTATTTACCCTGTTACTACTAGTTACTGCTGCATCTTATATACCCCCGTTACTACTAGTTACTACTACATCTTATATACTCCGTTACTATTAGTTACTGCTGCATCTTATATACCCCGTTACTATTAGTTACTGCTGCATCTTATATACCCCGTTACTACTAGTTACTGCTGTATCTTATATACCCCCGTTACTACTAGTTACTGCCGCTTCACCTTACATGCCCCTCTATATACCACCAACGTGCTGCTGCACTATGTACTAGTGCTGCCACTACTGCTACTACTACTAAGATTCCATAATGACTGACATATTAAAACAGCTGTCGTTTATGCGAGACTACCACTACAAATAGTGGTGGTTGCCAGTAATTGACCTGTGTACTACCCCTGAGGTCTGTAGTACTATGTCTGCGCGGCCTTGTTGCTTCAGCTGTCAAGGCTGGCTGGCTGGCGGCTGGTCTGGGATTTAGGCCAAGTCAGATGTTTGCCGACATCACTAATCATAGCGGGCGATAGTGGCTCCCTGTCTTACGTGCCCCCGGCCCCTTCCCCATCCCCGCCACTGCCCCTCCCGTGCCTTCCGCGTGGTATGCATGACTGGAGGGGCTCGGAGAAAGCACAGAAGGAAGAGGGGTATGATCTATGCCTGGCGCTCGCAGCCACGGAGTGGGAGGCCAGAAGACGTATAGTTATGGGGTGAACACCAGTGGAAGCTAGGCGCCATTACTGGGGAGAAAACACGCACACAGCGGCAGTCTGGCATAAAAAAAGGGAAAAGAGCAACTTGAACACCAAAGCCAGGGAAAATCCGTGTGAATGGAAAGAGAAAACGGGCTTTTACGACGAGGGGAGGTAATTGTTTAGTAAACGAGAAGAAGACGTAATCAAGAAATGAAACACGGGCAGCCGAAGGAATTGGTTTCGGCAATGGCCAAGTCAAGTGTCTGGCGTACACTGGCTGCTGCAATACCATGCAATGCGCAGAATCGGCTACTGTGTAGCAGCGAATATAATATATGACATGGTGCGTGTTACAGTGTATAAGAAAGGCCCACAGACTGCATTGCACGCTGCGGGTGGTCCCTTCCCATCTAATGGAACGCGGTGGCAACGAAGAGAAAATACATATTACCAATTGATAAATAACCCCATTCGATTTCTGGCGCAGATACCTCGGCATACCGCCTAAGCCGAGACGCTAAGTCGCTATTGCACACACAAACAGGCAAAACCAAATCAGACACAGCTACCCAGACCTATGGGGCCAGGCCTGGTATTTTTTGTAACAAGTACCCCTGCCGTTGCACCAGTTACTCACCTCTCGTAACGGTGATGCTTACAGCGTGTGGCCATCGCAGCCTGCCTGGCTGAATGGCCAGCTTGGCAAGACTAGAGTGGTCTATTCCGACGCGGTCTTAAACCTGCCTGATCAGACAGCCTTTTATCCACATGAGATTAATTTTAAATCTTTCAAATTGGAAATGAGGCGCTTAGGTTCTTATTTCATCAATGCAAATATATAGTATGCAACAAAGCTCCGGACTAAGTTTTGTCGAGACCGTTAAATCGTGTACGAGGAAAGTGGCTATTTGGTCTACTGCGTTATAAATTCTCATACCACGGTAAGAAGATCAGATAATGTGTCTAGCAAACACCAAAAATATTGAGAACAATATATTGGTTTTAGATTGCTTGGCTTAAGCACGACGCTTTAAATACTCTGCATCTGGCCCTACTTATTGATCTAGTTGCACGTTTGCGAACGCCATATCTGGGACCAAGAGCCCCAATGTGAGAATGCTTACAATTTTGAAGGACACATTTTTTCAGTATTTGTCAAAATAAGAGAAATCAGCAGTCTGGTTTTTCCGTATGTTTGAAAGTAGATATGTTCAGGTCTCTAAGTTGTATCAACGCTTTAATGTGACCATTAAGCTCTATATGTCATATAACAACGACAACGGGAAGGGCCATGATAGAAAGGAGGAAGCCCCCTACTCTTTTCGAATATATATATATATATTTTTATATATGAACTGCTGTGTTTAATAGCTTTAAACAACTTTAATGTGTAGTCTCCACCGATGGCGGGGAACAGCAATGCGAGAACGATTTATTGGCTGAACATGGCCATGGTACGGGTAGATGGCGCAATGCTGCGCAGTGCGTAGTCAGGACATGTAGTCGGCTCTGATAAGTGGCTTTACCCAGTTCCGGACCCGATGGCAGCTGAGATGCCCCCAAGAGGACTAAACCCCCCCCCCATCCTGGTCCTCGACCTATCCCCCGCCCCGCCCCTCCACCATCACCCTCCTGCCCCCCCTCCCGTCCACCATCACCCTCCAGCATCGCCTCCCCGCCACCATAACCCTCCAGCGCCTCCCCCATTTTAGCCCACGACCTTGACGCAGCATGTGGAGAGCTCAAATCCGAAGGGACCAGAACGGCGTTAAAAATGATCCTGTTTCGATGTTGAGATCTTTATGCTTTGAAGCCAATCTGTGGCCTCACAGCGGGGCTGTTTGTCATGCGTAACATACGGGTATCCCAGTTACGAGGTTGCAGTTGTGGCTGGAGGCGAGGAGGTATGAAACATTAACATTAACCTCCCCCTAACGACTACCTGTTGATAGCAATCGCGCTCGATATTTGGATGATCGAAACATAACATAACATAACAAAGAGCTTCTGATTGATGCATCTTACATCAGCACCCTTTCCTAACCACAACCTTACATCCTTTTTAAAACGGTTCGACATATACCATTGTCTACGTAGGCATGAGCTTGATGAGAAATTGGGCCAGCATACGCCCTTTGTTTAGAGTAATATGACGCATACATATCTTACGTCCTGTTACGTCAATGGGAAGATAATCGACAAGGACGGAGCCATGTTTGCCCACTCCGATAAGAGGCTTCCAGCTTGGAAGTCTGGCCTCGGGCAGCCCTCGGACTAGGCCTCTGATCAGAATAACAAAGCCATTAATAGCACCGAATAAGACCCCCTAGCCTTCTGTGACTGACAGCCATTTGCATTAGGGGCGAAATATAAAAGTGGACACATTTAGTATCTTGCAACGTAACCCATTACATTCGCGAAGAAAGAAATCCCTTTTGCTCGCATGCCTACCTGTGAAGTATCATAAACCGTTACACGTCGTCACACACAAAAAAGAAAGACGATATGGTAATGTATGCAAATGAAGTACTTTAATGAGAGGCCGTATCATGGCCGTGAGTGAGTAGCTACTAATTTAGCATTGAAGGGCTATAATAAATGGGGGTTGTCAGCCAAATCTCGCCGTGGAGGTCCATTGGAGATTCCAGCGACAAAAACCACGTGGCACGGGTCGGTTATTAACGCTGGTTTATGGGAATGCAATGGTCGTCGAAACCCGGAGAAACATGGCTGACCGACTCTGATAGCCAAGTGGCTGGTACCCGAGCCAATAACAATGATAGCTCTCTGCCTCGCCTAGTGGAGGATGATGATCTGGAGAGTGAAGGAAGCGTTTGGGGGAGAGAGGGGCTGAGATAGCCGTTAATGCGTCATACACAATGACGCGAGAGAATGCCAATGCCGTGGGCGGGAAAAGGATGACAATGGTGGGCGAATGACTTAGTGTATCAGGCCTCGTGGTTGCCATGTCTATCTGTGAAGGATTACAAATAACTATGTTATGCAGACGAAGTAAGTCTCCTCGCGCCTACACTGTTTGCTCTTAAACAAATGTGTAACGTGTGTACAGAGTTTGCAAAAGAATTTTATCTTACGTTTAACCCTTTGAAATGCAAACTTATAAATGTTAGTGTCAATAACGTAGAATTTTACTTCAACAATGACCTTGTCAAAACGGTGAAAAGTGATATGCATCTCGGTCACACTATTGGCCCAAACGTCTCTGGCGACGTCATACGTCAGGCGTCTTACGACCTAACGCGCCGTACGAATTATGTATTAGCTAATTACGGGGTGTCTAACTCATTTGTGGTTTATCAACTTTTTAAGTCATACTGTAATACTTTCTACGGATGCCACTTATGGAATCTAGATGCCAGAGACATATCCCATTTTCTTACCACATGGAGGGTGTGCATGAGGAAAATCTTCAAGTTACCAGCACGCACTCACGGTAAATTAATTCCTGTCATAGCCGAGTGTCTCCCAACAGTGATAATAGCACCCTACGATTTCTTTTCAAAATAGCTGCTAGTGGTGGCGCGTCAATTTTTTCATCTAACATTAGGCATATTTTAGCAACTTATAAGTTGTCTCTTAATCATATCGTGTCTGACGCAAACCATATGAAGAAAACATGTTACACGCGTTTTAGGGCCTCTCTTAGCCACGACGACATGTCTTCTGGGGTTTTTGCCCAAACTATTTTATACGAGAGGGACTTTTGCCACGGTGCTATGTCAACTGACGACCTAAACTGTATACCTAATTTTATTTGTACTACTTGAATACGTCACTTTTTGACACTTATACGTATCAACTCACTGTGTACATGCTTTTATGCTACGTACGAATAAAGATAATAATTACGGTCGGCCTAACGGTTTCTTTGTTGCCCCAGAGGGGGTAGTGTGTGGTGGGGTGGGGGGGGGGCTTCAGAAATGCTATCGTCTATTGACGGTCCAGCTCATATGTCATGTGTTATAAAGCACTTGTCGTCTGCTGACAGGCCAACCCCTCTGCCTTGTCTTATGAAGCACTTGTCGTCTGCTGACAGTCCAGTCCCTCCGCCTTGTCATATAAAGCACTTGTCGTCTGCTGACATTCCAGTCCCTCCACCTTGTCATATGAATCACTTTTCGTCTGCTGACATTCCAGTCCCTCCGCCTTGTCATATGAAGCACTTGTCGTCTGCTGACATTCCAGTCCCTCCACCTTGTCATATGAAGCAATTGTCGTCTGCTGACAGTCCAGTCCCTCCGCCTTGTCATATGAAGCACTTGTCGTCTGCTGACAGTCCAGTCCCTCCGCCTTGTCATATGAAGCACTTGTCGTCTGCTGACAGTCCAGTCCCTCCGCCTTGTCATATGAAGCACTTGTCGTCTGCTGACAGTCCATTCCCTCCGCCTTGTCATATGAAGCACTTGTCGTCTGCTGACATTCCAGTCCCTCCGCCTTGTCCAATGAAGCCCTTGCCGTCTGCTGACAGTCCAGTCCCTCCGCCTTGTCATATGAAGCACTTGTCGTCTGCTGACAGGCCAACCCCTCTGCCTTGTCTTATGAAGCACTTGTCGTCTGCTGACAGTCCAGTCCCTCCGCCTTGTCATATGAAGCACTTGTCGTCTGCTGACAGTCCAGTCCCTCCGCCTTGTCATATGAAGCACTTGTCGTCTGCTGACATTCCAGTCTCTCCACCTTGTCATATGAAGCAGTTGTCGTCTGCTGACAGTCTAGTCCCTCCGCCTTGTCATATGAAGCACTTGTCGTCTGCTGACAGTCCAGTCTCTCCACCTTGTCATATGAAGCACTTGTCGTTTGCTGACATTCCAGTCCCTCCACCTTGTCATATGAAGCAATTGTCGTCTGCTGACAGTCCAGTCCCTCCGCCTTGTCATATGAAGCACTTGTCGTCTGCTGACAGTCCAGTCCCTCCGCCTTGTCATATGAAGCACTTGTCGTCTGCTGACAGTCCAGTCCCTCCGCCTTGTCATATGAAGCACTTGTCGTCTGCTGACATTCCAGTCCCTCCACCTTGTCATATGAAGCAATTGTCGTCTGCTGACAGTCCAGTCCCTCCGCCTTGTCATATGAAGCACTTGTCGTCTGCTGACAGTCCAGTCCCTCCGCCTTGTCATATGAAGCACTTGTCGTCTGCTGACAGTCCAGTCCCTCCGCCTTGTCATATGAAGCACTTGTCGTCTGCTGACAGTCCATTCCCTCCGCCTTGTCATATGAAGCACTTGTCGTCTGCTGACATCTCCGCCTTGTCATATGAAGCACTTGTCGTCTGCTGACAGTCCAGTCCCTCCGCCTTGTCATATGAAGCACTTGTCGTCTGCTGACAGTCCAGTCCCTCCGCCTTGTCATATGAAGCACTTGACGTCTGCTGACAGTCCATTCCCTCCGCCTTGTCATATGAAGCACTTGTCGTCTGCTGACATTCCAGTCCCTCCGCCTTGTCCAATGAAGCCCTTGCCGTCTGCTGACAGTCCAGTCCCTCCGCCTTGTCATATGAAGCACTTGTCGTCTGCTGACAGGCCAACCCCTCTGCCTTGTCTTATGAAGCACTTGTCGTCTGCTGACAGTCCAGTCCCTCCGCCTTGTCATATGAAGCACTTGTCGTTTGCTGACATTCCAGTCCCTCCGCCTTGTCATATGAAGCACTTGTCGTCTGCTGACAGGCCAACCCCTCTGCCTTGTCTTATGAAGCACTTGTCGTCTGCTGACAGTCCCGTCCCTCCGCCTTGTCATATGAAGCACTTGTCGTCTGCTGACAGGCCAACCCCTCCGTCATACCCTGCCCAGTAGCGGAGACATCATGCTGCGACAGACGGGGCCTGGAGGGGCAGAGGTCTTCTCAATGGCGGGGAGTGATTGGTAGCGGTAGGGGCGAGGGGCATGGAGAGGAGACAACGGGGGGGGGGGGGCTGGGGGGGAGGGGGTAGGGAGGGAGGGGGGAGATCGCCGACATGACCAGTTCATGTCAGGGCTGTGTGGCAGAATAGAGGGGAGAGTAGAGGGTGAAGGAGGGTAATAGGATTTTGTAGCATCGATCACCCCGGTCTTTGCAGCCATTTCCTCGGAACGTGCTCCCCATTGCTGTCCCGTGTCCGACTGCGCAAGGTCTATTTGCATCTCTTTAGAAGTCCCAGCCCCCTCCCGACAACTAACCAACTATCTCCCCCCAACCCTCTACGCTCAACTGGACAGGTAAGGTAAAGTACGGCCTGGGGGACACCCTATCCCATTCTTTTTGTCGATAACACTTCAGTTCATTTAAATGAATGGAATTACATGGGATCCGTAGGCCACGAATGCCTTCAAGGTTTTGTGTGGGTCTCTGGCCAAAAGTGCAGTTGTCTCGCTTAAAGCGTTTGTCCGTGGATTCATGTCATGGACCGAGTCTTGCGAATCAATGTAAGACCTTCACATAATGCAGAGTAACTTCCTTGATGACAACTCTCACATTTCCTAACTGATACAATGCCATGTGTACGAGCACAGAAGCAATGGCGCCCGCATTGCTAAAGACAATTAATCAGCGAAAACCGCCACCAATAACGTGAGCATATGCTGTGGTCGAACCTGCCAACAGAGACAAAGTTGCAAAAAAATGTGTTATAATAAGGGATAGAAATGAAAACCAGACTGGGGCAATTACTAGAGACCTTCCTCGGGCGATTAGCGTAGTCCAGATTAGTGTAGCCGAGATTAATGGCTTAACATTGATAGCGGAAATGGCTGTCAAGCGATGGTGCAAGTGTTATGTATACACGGGGCTGGATCCGTGCCATTGTCAACTACAGCCGGGGTGGGGCAGGGGGGCAAATGGCTAGGGTAAGGGTGGTGGGGGTGGGGGCTGTAGCGCACAAGGGACCCAAACGATCTTGGCCAGGGGCTGAGATTTAAGTGTCAATGCACCCTCTCGCGCCGAATTCGATTGGAATAATATTTCCACAATTACGCGGCTTAATCTCAACTCGAGGCGGAGAGAGATAGGGGATGGGATGTTGGGGGGGGGGGGGTGGGGAGGGAGTGGGGGGTGGATGGAATGGTGGGGGGTGGGGAGGGAGTGGGGGGTGGATGGAATGGTGGGGGATGGTGAGGGAGTGGTGGGTGGATGGGAGTGGGGGTAATGGTGGGGTGTTTACATGACTTCAGCAGTGTCTCATAACCTCTCGCGTCAGGTTAACGAGATCTCGTTGTTTGGACTGGGCGTGTCCTATCGTTCACGGCCCAGGTTTGTGTTTGGGGGAGCTGCCTGGCTGCTTCCGTTACCAAGCCACAGTGCCAAGCCACAGGCCGGTGCTGCCGTCCACTCCGGCACTGTGTCCTCTGGACGACCCTCGGGGAGGACATTGATGGTCCGTCTGATCTGATGGGGCCGCTTAACATGCGATTATTTTTTGTCGTATAGCGAAATATAAGATTTCATATTTTTAGGGTCTAGATTTGCATGATAAACACCAGCCTGGAAGCCCACTCTCTCCCTATCTCTCCCTATGTTCCTCTTCATTTTCTAATATGGAGCAATAGTTGTGTAAGCTATGTAACAGGATCTTGAGTGTTATAATTAGAACAACTCTTCCCGTTTCTCTAGTTTATTGTGTTGCCAGGGTGGGTCAAGTGCATACAATGGACAGTTCTACAAAACACCTGCAACAAATAAAACCCGTCAATATTTCGATATATACTACAATTCCTTTACTGTAACACTCATCACATACAATTTATAAACAGGTCATTATACATTATAAATTATAATTCGTTCGTTCGTTCCGCAATATACATCGAGAATATGTATTACTAAATCATTATACCATTATCATCATAATTATGAATGAAACATACCTGCAGTGACGCTTAATTTCATCAAGTCCCGAGTTGGGTCATGAAATTCAACAAGTAATTACCGAGTTGGCGAACTACATGTGATCGTACTGCCAGGCCGGCAGTTGAGACAAAAGTGACTCGTTACACCCGCGAAAGGGTGCGCCTGCGCAGTTGATTGTTTAACCGACTGGCTTTCCTCCAATGCTCTGTTTTGAGCTACTGTTACATACTTCCCCCCAACGGGAAATGGCGTCTCGACATAAAAACTTTAACAAGCGTCAAGATAAAAACAATCAACTCTGGCTATCCAAAATGGCATTCAAACATTCCCGAAGAAAGAGATTTTGCCTTTCAACCTTCAGTCGACGACTTGCTGACTGAAACATAACATAAGCCGCTGGATCAAAGTGCGCAGGCCTACGTCGTTGGCGCTGAGAGCGCCGCAACGGCTCGGGCTCACCCTCGACCTGATCCTCAGAGGATTCTACGTTAGAGGCCGAATCTGCAACAGATTCTGGATCAGATAATCCCAAATCCCGAGGTGTGGGAACCGGAGTACTTTTGACCACGCGAGGTGCGGGAACCGGAGTAGTTTCGACCACCAGAGGTGCGGGAGCACTTTCGACCACCCGAGGTGCGGGAGTCGGAGTAGTTTCCCTCCTTTCGATAGACAAACGTCTGGTTGGTGTGGGGACAAACATTCTGGGCTCAGGCGTTGGAACGTACACATCAGGTTCCCCCGAAGAGTTACCATCCTGCTCAGAGTCAGTGTCTCTAATAGACGTCCCAACAGCGATCGGAACTGTCTGTGGAGAATCGGCCACATCATCTGTCAGATGATTGCCCAGGGATGAAATCGGTAACAACATGTTCCGATGAAGGACACGTGTCCGTCCCTGTCCGTCTTCTCGCCGAATCTCGAACACTGGTACAGTGGCGTCTGGCTGTCCAACAACTAGATACACTTCAGTCTGCCACCGGTCCGCTAACTTATGCGGCCCCTGAAAGGCCACGTTGCGAACCAAGATACGATCACCTTCAGAAACCACCGCATTCCTCACCTTTTGATCATAGCCTGCCTTTTGCCTGTCCCGACTAACTCCTGATCTCTCTAATGCCAACTTATACGCTTCTTTCAATGAATCCCTCACATCACCAACGTACTTAGCATAGCTTTGTGGCAACTCAGATGGGGTATACAAATTAAAAAGTAAATCCACGGGTAGTCGCGGATGGCGGCCAAACACAAGATAAAACGGAGAGTAGTCCGTGCTGGCGTGTTTAGTGCAATTGTATGCGTGCACAAGGGAGGCAACACGCTTCTTCCAATCTAGCTTGTCCTCTGGCGACAGCGTACCAAGCATATTCAGTAGCGTCCGATTGAACCTTTCACATTCCCCATTCCCCATGGGATGATACGGGGTGGTACGACTTTTCTTTACACCCATTAGGTCGCAAAGTGACCTAATCAGCGAAGACTCGAAGTTTCTTCCCTGATCGGAATGCAGTCTTAGCGGCATACCATAATGCAAAAAGTAGTTCTCGTACAGAACCTTAGCTGTCGTCTGCGCGGTCTGGTTACGACAGGGAAATGCCTGTGCATACTTAGTGAAAGGGTCGGTTATCACCAACACATTTTCCACGCCGCCTTTTGAAGCTTCCAACTTCAAGAAGTCTACACACACAAGTTCTAACGGCTGTGCAGTAACGATATTCACCAGCGGAGACTTCCGACCTGGTAACACTTTGCGTCGAATGCAACGGCCACATTGTGCAACATAATCCGCGACAGCGGTGGCCATTCCCGGCCAATAAAAACGATCCTGAATCAGGGCTAAGGTCCGATCACGACCCAGATGCCCCACTTCATCGTGACAACCCTTTAACGCTTTTGATTGAAATTTCCGGGGAAGAACCAGCTGACGGCTTCGTTCGCCGTTGACCTCACGACTCCTATACAGGATTCCATCATGCGTTACAAGACGCTTCTTTTCACGCAGCAAAGCTCTGCTGTCCACTCCTGGGACAAGATTGGTGGAACCCTGAATCACTGCAACCACATCACGAATAGCTCGCTCCTGGTGCTGAGCCTCAGCGAGCTCACGAGCAGTGAAGTGGGGTACCCCCAAATCCGACTCTTCCGAAAGCACCTGTACTGAACAACAGACACTCTCTGCGACTGGGACGTGACGGTCACCGTCACTGAGAACAACTTCGACAACGGGAGCCGATATGGTTGCGATATCATCCGGGATTTTCAGCCGTGATAACGCATCTGCGTCAACATTCGCCTTTCCACTGCGATACTTAATTTCGAAATCATAATTCGCCAACTGCGAAACCCAGCGATGGCCCGTAGCATCGAGCTTAGCACGCGACATGACGTAAGTCAGCGGATTATTATCCGTGAATACAGTGAACTTGGTCCCATAGATATAGTCATGAAACTTTTCAGTGACTGCCCATTTCAGCGACAAGAATTCCAGTTTATGAGCCGGATAGTTCTTTTCTGCATTGTTTAGACATCGACTGGCGTATGCGACTACACGCTGCCTACCGTCTTGCCTTTGGTAAAGAATGGCACCCAGACCACTACCACTGGCATCTACGTGTAACTCGAAAGGAGAGTCATAATTGGCAAACGCCAAGACGGGAGCCGATGTTAAACACTCGACCAGCCGATCAAACGCTGCTTGATGTTCAAACAACCACTTGAACTCATTGGGTCCCTTCAACCGAGACTTTTTACGTTTAGACATAGTGGCACCGTGTGTCAACTCATGTAGAGGACGAGCAATCCGCGAGAATTCACGAACGAAACGACGATAAAATCCAGCAAAACCCAAGAACTTCTGCACGTCCTTTAACGACGTTGGAGTGGGCCAGTCCCGAACTACAGATATCTTTTCCGGATCAGGCGAGATGCCTTCTCTGGATACGACATGCCCCAAACATTTAATGCTCTTCTGAAAAAATCTACACTTTGAAGAATTCAGCTTTAGCCCCGCGTCTTTCAGCCGTCCGAAAATGGCTTCCAGTCGCTGCAGATGATCTTCGAACGTCACAGAATACACAATAATATCGTCTAAATACAGCAAACAGTAGGTAAAATACAAATCACCCATGCAAGACTCCATGAGCCGTTGAAATGTAGCAGGAGCGTTTGTCAACCCAAACGGCATCCTCGAACACTCCCAGAAGCCTAAACCACTAACTGTGAAGGCAGTCTTAGGTTTATCAGACTCCTCTAACTCCACCTGCCAGTATCCAGACTTCAAGTCTAAGATAGAAAACCACTGGCTTCCATGAAGTGTCTCAAGCGTTTCCTCTATTCGAGGCAAAGGGTACGCGTCCCTGACAGTCTGGGAATTCAGACGCCGGAGGTCTATGAAAAAACGCAGACTGCCATCACGTTTACGGACCAACACCACATTCGAGGAGTACGGACTGCTAGACTTCCTAATTACACCGAGTTGCTGCATTTCCTCAAGGTGACCTCTGACCTCATCCAACATGGCATGGGGTATCCTCCTAGGCCTCTCCTTGAACGGTCTACGTTCAGTCAACTCAATGGAATGTTTCACACGATCAGTGTGACCCAAGTCCAGATCGTGGAGTGAAAACACTTCCTTCCACTCAGACAAGAACTGATTAACGCCCGTTATCTGCTCATCAGACAGATGATCCATATAGTTGGAATTCAACAAAGACAAAAATTTCTCATCACCGGCTGATACTGACTGATCTTTGGACATATCTCCAGCCGTGGCAGCGGAATCGCTTGCCTTCGGCGCGACCGAGATGTTATGCATAGAGCACAACACATGCTTGTGAGGAATCATTACAGGTTTGGACGAATAGTTAGTCACCTCTATCGCAACCTTTTGGGAGGATTTCCCGGGATCAATGTGGATTAGCCCAGGTGACAACCGCAGACTCCCAGGAAGATCATGAATCGGACTCTCTTCAACCATTACATTCAGTCGCATACATGTCGCTACTCTGGCAAGTCCACGTATCACCGACCGACTTCCGGCGGGAATTGTCACTGCTTTCGTAAGTTTGACATACCCAAGGTCTGGCTGAGCCATCAACTTGTCTTGGTTAGACAATGCGTTGAATACTAACCGCCATGATGCAGCCCCAGTTGCACCAGACTGTCCTTTAACCAGAGGCAGATTATTCAACACGTTAGTGCCAATTAACAAAGGCACTCTCTCGTGGTAACTGGTATCAGGCACCACCAGCATCAACGAGTTTAAGCCAGCCTTCAACTCCGGAAAGGTCAGTTCCACTTCCACGAAGCCTAAGTAAGTCAGAGGCTCACCACCAACACCTTGCACTGATAACAATTCTTTCAGCGAATGAATCTCTAGGCCTAGATTCCCACACAAACTATGACTGATCGTACTGATCATCGACCCTGTGTCTAATAGAGCACGATGACCTACCCCTGCTATCTCAACGGAGACCTCGTTCGCTCTCCCCACTAGCCTATCAATAGGGCTTTCCGATCGGACCGAGCGTCTTGGCTGCCCTAAGCCAAGGGTCCCTAAGAGTTTAAAGGACACTCAGACCTTTTGTGACCCTTCTCATGACAACCGTAACATTCTCCCCTAAATTTGTACTGGGTATCAGGCGGTTGTGGGCCCGACTTCCTGAAAGAACCTTTGTTACGCGAATGCTGCTCCACTGCTGACAACCGAGTCTCCATCTTAGTCAACAGGGCTAGAACCTCATCCAACTTCTTGTTTTGCTGGGCCGGCACTTCAGACACCTGATGGGATGAAGCCTTAGGCCCTGTCTCCATCTCCGCTAACCTTGCCGAGATCATGATTTGCTCGTATGGAGCATGTCCGTCCATAAGATGCCGAAGTGCGGTCTTCATCTTATCATCGCGTAGTCCCGACCAGAACTTCGTTCTCACCATCGAGTCATTCCCAGCAGGGAACATAGTTACATCTCTAGAACGGACCTGGGAGACCAGGTGTTCCAGCCTACATGCCCATGCTGTGACCGCTTCCCCTTGCTTTTGTCGAGCACTCCAAAACTGCTCAAAGAGGTTATCAAGTGGCAGAATGTTGCCAAACACGTTGTCCAGCTTGTGAATGAGGCCAGCCACGGTGATCTGCTACCCCATGTGCAGCATCACCTCTGCAGCCATGCCCTTCAGAGACTTCCTGATAGCTAACAATAATTCAACGTCTCGGTATCCACTATCTTTCAATGACATGACGTCCTGTCGCCAGATGTCATACAACACCTCGCCCTTTCCCCCATCACCCGAAAAGGTGGAGGACAACCGAAGACTAGAATAAGGATGTCCCCAGTTAACCACTGGAGGTATGTCTGCAGGCTGCCGTTCCACATGTTGTGGAGATGGTGCTCCCTCAGCCCCTCTAACATCCCCAGCTGGCAGTCTCATTATCGACGCCATTTGCTCTTTCTCATGTGGAGACAAGTCCTGCCAAAGTCCAACCATCTGTTGTAAGGGTTGAGACTCTTTCGTTCTAGTTTCTCTCTCTTGTTTCCAAAGCCCACAAATCTGCATCTCGGCCTCAAGAGCCAACTGACTTACAAATAAATCTGATTGGCCCAGAGTGGCACCTTTCAAAGCTTGTATGGCATGCTGAGCCTGAGTCTCATCACTGAACAATAAAAAAACAGAATGGTTGTAGAACCGCAACCATTCGGGTGTTACTTTCAAATTTACTAATAATTGCCTCAGTTCTGCCTCCAGAGAAGGATCCACATCTTTAAGGACTAAGCACCGCTGCGCAAACATTGCTATAGCACCCCACGGATTATAGCTACCAAAAAAAAATCTAATCAAAACCAACTATTTAGTCTATCCTAATCCAAGGAATACTCAATTATAAACCACCAATGTGAGTCAACGAGAGAGACTTAGTCTTGTGAATATTGGAATGAACAAACTCACTCTAATGGCTCACTGATCTTGTGATCACAAGATATGTAGTGACAAAAGCCTAACCAACCACAAAAATCCAAAATACTAAGTGCTGTTGAGGTAATGGCTAAATCAAATGCCGAAAACAAGACAAGTCCAGAATGACAAAGTCTGAATGATAACGACAAATTATGTCACTGCAGGTAATAGTAAAATTACTTTAACAGGATTTAATTACTACTAAGCAACAATAATTACTAACAATATTACTCTAAAAGAAAAATAACCCACATCCTTAACTTACAAGTCAACAAAAAGAAGTAACTAATTAAACAAATTAGAAAAAAAATAAACTTGTATCAGAGACCAAAGACAAATAAATAATTCTGATGTAGATGTATTAGAACTAACTATGAATTTAATAAAAACGATTAACTAAGTTAACTAAAGTTAATTAATTCAAGTTCTTCAATTACTCAAATCTTAATTAAATTAACACAATTAACAAAGGTTTTTCAAACTTATCAATAACTAGTACTGTATCAAAAATATGTTTTACAAAAAAAGGAAGAAAAAGAAAAATAAAAAAATATAAACTCAGAAATATAGTAGATCTAATAAGGCTTATTGTAATCAAATCCAAATACGAGGTATCACAAGCAGACACTCATGCCGTAAAAGACACAACACAATTGCAGTGCAGATCAAAAAATGTTTGGTTCACTACATCTGCAGATTTAGCTTGAATAACTTACTTAAGTATCAAGTGATTGATGTGACACCAACTTAATTAATGTGCTGCTGATTGGCAATAATAAATGTTCACTTACTATTGATTCCAAGTCACATTGCAAAACAAGACACTGGGTCAATAATTGTCTATGAGCATGTCAAATCAGCTGTTGTGAGTACTAGGCTAGGCTACTAGCTACTCAACTCTCCTAGTCTGTGAAGACAAGAAGCATGAACAAAAGTTAACCGGCTGTACAGTAAGTCCATCCGACGCAGACCGCTGCCGACCAGGGGTGCGTTCCGTATCATGATCGATCGCCGCGAACATTTTTGGTCACTCCGAACTTGCTACGGAACGACATTGGTCACATCGAACTATATGCATTTGTTGCGGGGATAACCACCAAATGATTATCCTTACTTTGGAAATAGCAGCACAATCTAAATGGTGTAAAATATTGATAAATAAAAGATAATTATAAAGCATCGGTATTTACGGGGTATCCCCACTTATCTGAGAAGAATCGTCGTTCAGAGTTTAACATTATCATGCGGGGCTGCTCTTGATCGCGGCGAACGATACCCCACTTCCGGTTCAAAACTGCACGCGTCCTTGACCAATCCGCCAAGTTCAATTCCTTATTTGTCGTTCCGCAGTGAGTGCGATCGCGATCGATCATGATACGGAACGCACCCCAGGTACCGATGTACTCAGCCGTCGCTCCACGTGGGTCCTGCACAGCTCTGTTTACCTGCACGCGCCTTGCGTACAGCTCACTGATGACGCGAACCACTGACCGTAATTGACGCACTTGGCAACTCCTTCCCACTCGCTTGTCGGCGTGTGAGTCGTTCACCAGGTCGCCGCAGGAACTTCCCCGATGCTCGCGTAGCCGTGGAGAGGTCTCCTGTCACCAACAGTCAATGAGTCCGCCGCTGACAGCTCCCTTGTCACCGCAGGTGTACACACTGACCTATGCGTGACGTCCAAACCCTGGTCGCGTCGTGGTCGCCATTTTGTAACAGGATCTTGAGTGGTCATAAGGCAGAACAACTCTTCCCGTTTCTCCTGTTTATTGTGTTGCCAGGGTGGGTCAAGCGCATACAGTTCACAGTTCTACATAACACCTGCAGTGACGTTTAATTTCATCAAGTCCCGAGTTGGGTCATGAAATTCAACAAGTAATTACCGAGTTGGCGAACTACATGTGATCGTACTGCCAGGCCGGCAGTTGAGACAAAAGTGACTCGTTACACCCGCGAAAGGGTGCGCCTGCACAGTTGATTGTTTAACCGACTGGCTTTCCTCCAATGCTCTGTTTTGAGCTACTGTTACAGCTATATTGTAGCCGCATTTTATTAGAAAGGAAAACGAAATGTGACATTGGAAACTCTGGTAGCACGTCACCGTATGGTGACGTAATCGATATAGCATCCAATGAAGTGAGCAGCTTCCCGTGAGTGCGGAGCTCTCATTGTCTGAGCCAATACAGGTTCCCCGGCCTGGCATGTTGACACACACAGATACCGACTCTCAAGTGCGCCCTGGTTGGCCACGAAGGACGCAGGTATGACGTAGTATGGACGGCCGAATGACGTGCTGGTCATCTGAAGGACAACTCGGTCAAATCGGGATGTGTACTTAATGCCACATGTCAAGTCCTTAACTATCTGAAGA
Organism: Arenicola marina; assembly: GCA_964019135.1. Taxonomy (NCBI): domain Eukaryota; kingdom Metazoa; phylum Annelida; class Polychaeta; family Arenicolidae; genus Arenicola; species Arenicola marina. The sequence goes on from OZ025249.1 coordinate 17,816,819, forward strand.
AGTGAAAGGAAAGGTTCCGTGTGTGCTTTTGCATAAAGACAATCAAACACTGGGAGCCAAAAGTAGCGTAATTTCCTCCGTATTTTATTCCGTGAATACCCACCCACCCCCCAGCCGCTTACCCACACCTACCCCTCACCATGTCCCACCCCCCACCATCCATTCCAAAAACTGACCCTTGGGCCTTCCCTATCCCCCACACTCCAACCTAACTATAGAACTCCCCTACCCCCCACACTCCAACACACACTTGGACCTCCCCACCGACCCCCACCCCCACCTCAACACTCCCACGTCAATCTCTCCACAACATTTAACTACCCCAAAGCGGGGGACTCAGGTTCGGGGTAAAATCTGTTTACCCTCACCCCCCGCGTTGTCTCCCCGGGGGGACAGAAGAGAGGTTGGTGTGGGCGGGTATGGGTGAGGTCGGGGGGGGGGGGCATTGCTGTTGTCATTGCCGCGAGTAATGAAGCGTTAATTGATGACAGACCGTTCCTGTCGGCCACCACCGGTACTGTACCAGTGTTGCCGCCAACCAGTGATGAGTGGACCAAGCCAGACAGGCGATGGGATGGGGGTGGGAGGGGGCAGGAAGAGTCCGTCGCTGGCACACGGACGAGCTTCCCGGACCTCGGGCGTTTGGGAGAACAAACCAAACTTATCCACGATGAACGGATTGGAAGTGGAGTTGGAGTGGGCGGGGTGGGGGTGGGGGGTAGCTGTCCCATGTTCACAGCCATATTAACCACACATATCCAACCTGCCTCATACCAACTGCCCACCGCCATGACACCCGTTCGCCACTACTACCATCATCTCCCAAAATTTGTAGTACAAGTGTTTGCCTCGGGGACTCCAGTCGCCCCACTTCTTCTAAGCGCAGAATGTCCGTGTAATTGTAGCAACTCTTCTCCTCTCTCTGCCTCTCCGTCTCTGTGTTTCTCCCTCTTTCTTCTGCCCCATAGCCTCCCCCCCCCCACCCCGCCCGTCTCTGGGACCCGCCACACCGGGTGTCCCTCCGCGTGCCGCCGTGTTTACCTCCTTCCCCTCCGTTTCCAGCGTGTGCCAAAGCCACGGAAGGGCCTCGGCATCTCCACACCAAACAGCTAAACAAACGGTCGACCGCTCCCCTCGACAGCATGGCAAGCGGAGGAAATCACTCACTCGATATATACACACAACAGCCGGGGGTAGGGGTAGAGGGTAGGGTGGGGGAGGGCGGGGGGGGGGGGGGGGTCAGACATAACATATACGCCACGCGTTTTCCTCCCAAGAGCCCCACACGCGAGTAAACGTCTAAGTCTGACATGCTCGCATGGCGACCCTGCCACCCACACGTCCCCTAGCGGGAGAGTACGTGGCAGTTACGGCCTCCTTAATAATTGGTTATGACCTGTAAATCTATCACGTAGCACTCAAGTCCGATCCTCGCACATGTCATACGCGTGGGCAGATTTGTTTTGTTTAATCTTGCTGTTCGCTTTAATGGAATTACGAGCAGATGGTCGGGAGCACCAGTGCGAACTCCAATCAGGTCCATGTATGCGTGCCTTTCAGTGGTGCTTTCTTGAGCACTCTCTAGTATCCATCTAAACTTTTGCAAACGTCTGTAATGTTGATTCTCGTCCGTTCCATCCGTAATGTTACTGAGGAGAGAAAAATAGGATAAACACGTATGAATTAAGATAACCGTACTATATCCAAGTTATCCATGCATATCCAGCTATGAATGATGAATTGTGACTTATGAATGTATTAGTAATAATAAATTAGTTCCGTCAAGTTGGGTAGTGAGGTCAGTACCAACAATTAAGCCAGCTCATTTAAACCCAAATCTAAGTTTGCTTTTAACTAGAAAGGTTACTTTTATATCTAAACAACCTATAACAGGCTGTCACCAAGGCAAAACCAACAAAACGCCAACAAAGACTGCTTCCAACCAAAACTTTTGCCCAGCATGAAGCCAGCCAAGGATCCAATTAATTAAAGTTACTCTCCACTGTCAACGTTTATTAGTGGCACGACTCAAATAAATATGAGGGGGCCGCATTAGGGCGAGATGGCAGACATCTTCAAGTAAGCCGAATGCACGCAACATGATTATTACTGGGTCAGTGTACAGGAAACGTTTCATGACACGCCACCACTATCAGCAATATCCTTGCCGCAAAACGACGGCGGGGAGTCGGACGAATGATATTTCCTTTGCTCGGGAATTAACGTTCTTTTCCCGCTGAAGTTCTGTTGGTATCCCGTACGTCGTCAAGGACACGTCAAGGGTAGAGTGGGGACGGCGACTACCGGCGGTGAGGCGTGTGTCCGGGGCGCCCTCTCGTGACGGTATCCGTACATCATCGGGAGTCCCCGGCCCGGGCTTGCCCTGCTTCAGCTCCATCGGGAGTCCCCGGCCCGGGCTTGCCCTGCTCCAGCTCCATCGGGAGTCCCCGGCCCGGGCTTGCCCTGCTTCAGCTCCATCGGGAGTCCCCGGCCCGGGCTTGCCCTGCTTCAGCTCCATCGGGAGTCCCCGGCCCGGGCTTGCCCTGCTTCAGCTCCATCGGGAGTCCCCGGCCCGGGCTTGCCCTGCTTCAGCTCCATCGGGAGTCCCCGGCCCGGGCTTGCCCTGCTTCAGCTCCATCGGGAGTCCCCGGCCCGGGCTTGCCCTGCTCCAGCTCCATCGGGAGTCCCCGCCCGGGCTTGCCCTGCTTCAGCTCCATCGGGAGTCCCCGGCCCGGGCTTGCCCTGCTTCAGCTCCATCGGGAGTCCCCGGCCCGGGCTTGCCCTGCTTCAGCTCCATCGGGAGTCCCCGGCCCGGGCTTGCCCTGCTTCAGCTCCATCGGGAGTCCCCGGCCCGGGCTTGCCCTGCTTCAGCTCCATCGGGAGTCCCCGGCCCGGGCTTGCCCTGCTTCAGCTCCATCGGGAGTCCCCGGCCCGGGCTTGCCCTGCTTCAGCTCCATCGGGAGTCCCCGGCCCGGGCTTGCCCTGCTTCAGCTCCAATCGGGAGTCCCCGGCCCCGGGCTTGCCCTGCTTCACTCCATCGGGAGTCCCCGGCCCGGGCTTGCCCTGCTTCAGCTCCATCGGGAGTCCCCGGCCCGGGCTTGCCCTGCTTCAGCTCCATCGGGAGTCCCCCGGCCCGGGCTTGCCCTGCTTCAGCTCCATCGGGAGTCCCCCGGCCCGGGCTTGCCCTGCTTCAGCTCCATCGGGAGTCCCCCGGCCCGGGCTTGCCCTGCTTCAGCTCCATCGGGAGTCCCCGGCCCGGGCTTGCCCCTGCTTCAGCTCCATCGGGAGTCCCCCGGCCCGGGCTTGCCCTGCTTCAGCTCCATCGGGAGTCCCCGGCCCGGGGCTTGCCCTGCTTCAGCTCCATCGGGAGTCCCCGGCCCGGGCTTGCCCTGCTTCAGCTCCATCGGGAGTCCCCGGCCCGGGGCTTGCCCTGCTTCAGCTCCATCGGGGAGTCCCCGGCCCGGGCTTGCCCTGCTTCAGCTCCATCGGGAGTCCCCGGCCCCGGGCTTGCCCTGCTTCAGCTCCATCGGGAGTCCCCCGGCCCGGGCTTGCCCCTGCTTCAGCTCCATCGGGAGTCCCCGGCCCGGGCTTGCCCTGCTTCAGCTCCATCGGGAGTCCCCCGGCCCGGGCTTGCCCTGCTTCAGCTCCATCGGGAGTCCCCGGCCCGGGCTTGCCCCTGCTTCAGCTCCATCGGGAGTCCCCGGCCCGGGCTTGCCCTGCTTCAGCTCCATCGGGAGTCCCCCGGCCCGGGCTTGCCCTGCTTCAGCTCCCATCGGGAGTCCCCGGCCCGGGCTTGCCCTGCTTCAGCTCCATCGGGAGTCCCCGGCCCGGGCTTGCCCTGCTTCAGCTCCATCGGGAGTCCCCGGCCCGGGCTTGCCCTGCTTCAGCTCCATCGGGAGTCCCCGGCCCGGGCTTGCCCTGCTTCAGCTCCATCGGGAGTCCCCGGCCCGGGCTTGCCCTGCTTCAGCTCCATCGGGAGTCCCCGGCCCGGGCTTGCCCTGCTTCAGCTCCATCGGATCCCCGGCCCGGGCTTGCCCTGCTTCAGCTCCATCGGGAGTCCCCGGCCCGGGCTTGCCCTGCTTCAGCTCCATCGGGAGTCCCCGGCCCGGGCTTGCCCTGCTTCAGCTTCCATCGGGAGTCCCCGGCCCGGGCTTGCCCCTGCTTCAGCTCCATCGGGAGTCCCCGGCCCGGGCTTGCCCTGCTTCAGCTCAGCTCCATCGGGAGTCCCCGGCCCGGGCTTGCCCTGCTTCAGCTCCATCAGAATCAATCACATCTTGAACTTTGTTATTAACCCTCGTCTCTGTGCCGTGACACGAACCTCTCGAAGCGGAGTTATCACTAGCCCCCCCCGGTGTATCGATCGCCCCTCCCCCCCACACCCCCACCCCCCCCTCCCCCCATCCCGCCCCCATACCGCCGTCTCAATGTGAAACAGACAAAAATAATGCCGGCTTTTGATCTCAATTCTGGACCAGATTACAGTGCGATGTGCGGATTAACAACGTCATACGTCTTCGCGTGTGCACCGCGTGAACGTCAACCAAACATCCATTTCCCACTTTCGATGATTGGGTTTCATTTGGTGGTGGGGGTAATCTTCGTGGATTTCACAAAGGAGAGAATAATCAGTGGTATGATTACTGAGAATCAAGAGTTACTCCCGATTACCGATTGGACTGCTGTGTCCTCGACATGGAGGCGAATACTAGGAATATAAATTCACCCGGTAAATACAGCCATAAATAACCAAAACTATCGTGCACCTTGACCACAAATTTCGTTGTTCAGAAACCGCGACAACTTGTTTTACTTGAGTTATGATGAGAAGTGGTTGAAGAAGTGAGATATTTCCCTTCGTCATGCGTAGTAACATGGCGAGTACCCATGCAATGCACACTCTTACCGTTATCATCAGTATAACGTACAACTGACTCCTCTCCCCCAGGCCCTACTCCCCCCTCCCCCCCTCCCTGTCCCTTTATTCATTAACCGCGCCGGGGGTAACCGATCCAGGAAACCCTCGCTCCATCGCCCCCAGCGGCGATTTAATTGCTTTGACTCTGCTCCGAATCCCGCAGAACTTGTCGGTCACGTGTCTGGAGGAGACCATTGCATTATGGGTCAGATTGGCTCTTGAGGGCTCTTGAGGTGTTATTCTATAGGGGGGTGGAGGTTGAGAGAGAGGGGGGGGGTGGGGTTGGGGTGGACAGTAAACCGATGGCAGATGCACAGCTACTGTTTCCCCGCAGCTGCACGGCACGGATATGAAAAGGTCAACCGAGGGGATGGAGCGGGGTTTTAGGGCAAGGAGGTGGGATGGGGGGGGGGGGGGGGTATTGCTGGAGCACTGAGAATGGGGTGAGGAGGCGATGGACATTCCTGGTGCAGTGACCACGGTGACAGGGCCAGCCACACCGCGCATTATGCATGGCTAACTTCCGGTCCGTCCAGCTCGACCATATATACTGCGTTACATGTAAGGACAGCCGATATTGTTTCCATCTCTGATTAAACGGAAGACTTGCATTGCGGGTCACGAGTAGGACCCATTACTCGGGTTAGGTGGGGGGGGGGGGTATCCACTTCCGTGAATTTACCTAACACGCTATGCACCTTACATATTGTTGCCCGCAATTCAGCCGAGTTAAGGGCTTTCTGAGGCATATCAGGTTTAGATTTACAAGTATGATCATATCATAATATGGTATCCATGTTCTATGGGAGGATATACGCACCTCTTGATTTGCACGTGTGATGTTTGCCGACAGTAGGGTGAGAGAAACTAGTGTTGATGCAGGTGTATATAAATGATGCAGATTCAGTGGGTCCGCTGAGTACATTACGCCCATGCAGCCTGGCGCGTATGTCATTCACGTCATTATAGTGATCCTTGAATACGATGACACAAAGCCGAGAGGGCAATTAGGAGAGAAAGACCACGGAAGGGGAGGCTAATTAATTATTTACCGGAATCCTACACCCCAAATACTCCTTCGGGGCAAAACAATACTAGGCTGAGAATCAGAGGTCTCAGCCCCGCTCTATCCCACCCTGGAGACGCCCCGCTCCATCCCACCCTGGCGCAGCCCCGCTCTATCCCACCCTGGAGACGCCCCGCTTCATCCCACCCTGGCGCAGCCCCGCTCCATCCCACCCTGGCGCAGCCCCGGTCTATGCCGCCCTGGCGCAGTCCCTTAATCTGCCCCACCAGAGCAGTTTTACTAGCTCTCGCCGCCCCTTCAGTTCCTCGCGTTTTAACCCCCCACTTCCCCATCCCGAGTAGGGTAGTCCTAATCCCCTCCCTCCACAGACCTTCCACTGACTCTGTCCCACCACTGGGAGTGGGGATAGGGGTAGGGTGGGGTGGGGAGAGGCCCTGTCCCACCGCCTGGGGTCCCCCCATCCCCCATGGCCTTGTTTGACCCTCCAAACAATCGCCCTCAAAGTGTTTTAAATCCGGGGATTGTCAATTGACTGCCTTCATTTTGTGTTTTTGTATTAATCAGCCTCCGCCGACTACACGTGTATCCAGCAGGCGGGGGCGGGTGGAGGGGAGGTGGGGGGGGGGGGGCGAGATTCTGCTGTGCGTGGGGTAAAGCCCGGTCGGGGAAGACGCAGAACAGGGGTGGGGGTGGACAGGTGGGGTGGGGGTGGGGGTTGGTGGCGCGTTAAGCCTGCTGGGACCAGGACCAAGTTGACTGGAGTCTATTTATATTCATTGAGTGGTCAGGTGATGACAGATTAAGCCAGAGTAAGCCCCCCTCCTCCGCTTGAACTGGCCAGCTGCCTGGTTCCTTCCCCTTATCTTCTGTCCTTTCTGTGTATGTACTTCCTTCTCCTCCGAATTATTGCAAATCTTTCCCACACTTCTTTTTCTTCCTGTCTCTCTCTCTCTCTCTCCCCCTCTCTCTCTCTCTCTCTCCCTCCCCCTCTCTCTCTCTCTCTCTCTCTCTCTTCCTCTCTCTCTCTCTCTCTCTATCGCTTTCTCTCTGGTATGAATTCATTCTTGTTTTACCTATAGGCGCAGCACCGAAGCGGAAAGCCCTGTCCAAGTGGAAATATTTGCTTCCTTGGCCGTCGTCCTAGGCCATTAGCGATGTGCCGCGGTGGAGGCAGCCCGCAGCTCCTCCCTCCCGGCCCAGGCTGCTGGAGCGGGGCTCCCAGTGAATCTGGGGTCCGCTACCCAGGCCGACAGATCCAACTCGCCACCCAGAGAATCCCCACCCCCCACCCCCCACCGACATCACGTACCCAGCACCTGGCTAGGATTTCACCTGTTCCCTTCACGGCGAAGGTCATCTGGCGTCTTCCATCAGCTGCCCACCCCCCCACTCTCTAGGCCGCTACCCGTATGCGCCTCCCTCTCGGCCCCTCCCCGTCCCACCCCCGCAGATACCTACCTTTAGCAGCGATGACAGCCGCTGAGTCGCCTAAGCTCTTCCGTCCATCCGTCCGTCCCTCCATCCATGCATCCGTATACTCAAAAATGCCTCGTATCTCTCGGCGCAAATCTTGTTTTTGCGTTATGGCTTTTTTGAATTGCGGTTGCACCTGTCTAATTTGTCAGGGATATAAACACCCTGTCGGAGGGAAAAGCTTGGAGCAGCGGGCCCTGGCCTTCAAGATAGAGGGAGATATTTAATCTGCAATGGAGAGGGGGCGAGGGGTCTGGTGCGAATAGCGGTAGGGGGTGAGGATCAGAGTGCCGGGGGGTGGAGACTCCCTCCCCGATCCAAGCAGGCGCTAGACTCAATCTGCGGCGCGGACGAGGAAACGAACTTCTGCCCTCAACCTTCAGGTGTTTTGAACAAATAAATCGTCACCCTTAAACGTCAAGGCTACGTTTGCTTGGGTTGCAGCCAGACGGAGATTGGCAAACAAGGACCACATTGACCCTTACCTACCCCTACAAAACCCACCGCCACCGCCACCGCCACCACCACTACACCACGCACCGCGCACCGTCACAACACACCCCGACTTACCCACCCACCCCTCGCGAACAGATACACATCCCCATGACCGGATCCAGGTAACTGAGGAGAGGCTGCTGCTCCGGGGGTGGGGTTTACTGCAACCTTTAAGCTAGAACTGATTAATTAAATTCGTTATAATTGCTGCTACCACGGCGCCTGCTGTAGAGTAGGAAGGGGAACGTTGTCCCTCGGCTGGACAGCTTCTACCTGCTAACCGTTATCCCGATTGCTACCGGAACAAGAATATATTGATTCTGCTTAAAAACATGCGCTCAAACCTTGAGAAATAAATCAGAGATATTTTTTCCTGGAAGATGCGCCTGTACTTTTTTACTTTCCTCTTGATGTCTTCATCTGTCTTCTGAGACTGAGTCACGCAGGGAATGTGAGGGAGCGACATGGAAAAACCAATAAATCACAGGCCTTCAAGGAAAGAGGAAAGTTCTGTAAATAACGGTATCAATGTAGTAGGCGGGCGGGCCGAATGCCATCTGCTCGCTGGGCTGTTGGTATAAGGGCTCGGGTATTGACGGGCCGACCAATAATACAAGGACTGCCTTGCCTCACCGGGGTTGAAACCAATAACGCACTTGACACTACACATCATGAATGGCTGCGCATGCGCAGTCGGAGAGCGTATCCGAGCCTGTATTGATCAAAATCCGGTTACTGTGTATATGATAATGTGACAACTGATCCAACCTGATGCTATGTGACCCAATACATGATTCTTCTATTGCCACAACAATTCAATGGATTTATGGAGTGTTGTTCAATTTCAAAATTATGAAAATAAATGAGACATAATATACATGAAAAACGCCTTAGCGACCTGGATTAACATTGAAGCGGGTCGACCAGAAGGAAACACGTATATATATTGTCACAGTAGAGGAAGAGCTTGCCTGCCACCGATGTCCTAGCCTACTGGTAGGGCTGTTGGGGATACACAGTGCGATACGTCATTTTAATCCCTTCATATCGAGTGGATGGACACCGCTTGTCCCTTCCCCTACATGATGGAAACATATTTATTTAACGGAAGAGGATTCCCTGAATAGCAATATGCTACGGAATCTCCGATAATAAAAAGAAGTTCCACTTTCCATCAGTGTACCTCGCTGGTTCCCTTTTCCCATCAGGTCGGTATGCCCCGCTATTTCCTTTTCCCATTTCCGTCGGGCCAGTATACCCCAATAGTTCCCTTTTCGCTCTTTCTACCCCTTTCCATCGGGTCAATTGTGTACACTGATTCCTTTCCCCTCCGTCTCTGTTGGTTCCCTTCCCCTCCGTCCCTGTTGGTTCCCTTCCCCTCCGTCCCTGTTGGTTCCCTTCCCCTCCGTCCCTGTTGGTTCCCTTCCCCTCCGTCCCTGTTGGTTCCCTTCCCCTCCGTTCCTGTTGGTTCCCTTCCCCTCCGTCCCTGTTGGTTCCCTTCCCCTTCGTCCCTGTTGGTTCCCTTCCCCTCCGTCCCTGTTGGTTCCCTTCCCCTCCGTCTCTGTTGGTTCCCTTCCCCTCTGTCCCTGTTGGTTCCCTTCCCCTCCGTCCCTGTTGGTTCCCTTCCCCTCCGTCCCTGTTGGTTCCCTTCCCCTCCGTCTCTGTTGGTTCCCTTCCCCTCCGTCCCTGTTGGTTCCCTTCCCCTCCGTCCCTGTTGGTTCCCTTCCCCTCCGTCCCTGTTGGTTCCCTTCCCCTCCGTCCCTGTTGGTTCCCTTCCCCTCCGTCCCTGTTGGTTCCCTTCCCCTCCGTCTCTGTTGGTTCCCTTCCCCTCCGTTCCTGTTGGTTCCCTTACCCTCCGTCTCTGTTGGTTCCCTTCCCCTCCGTCTCTGTTGGTTCCCTTCCCCTCCGTCCCTATTGGTTCCCTTCCCCTCCGTCTCTGTTGGTTCCCTTCCCCTCCGTCCCTGTTGGTTCCCTTCCCCTCCGTCCCTGTTGGTTCCCTTCCCCTCCGTCCCTGTTGGTTCCCTTCCCCTCCGTTTCTGTTGGTTCCCTTACCCTCCGTCTCTGTTGGTTCCCTTCCCCTCCGTCCCTGTTGGTTCCCTTCCCCTCCGTCCCTGTTGGTTCCCTTCCCCTCCGTCCCTGTTGGTTCCCTTCCCCTCCGTCTCTGTTGGTTCCCTTCCCCTCCGTCTCTGTTGGTTCCCTTCCCCTCCGTCCCTATTGGTTCCCTTCCCCTCCGTCCCTATTGGTTCCCTTCCCCTCCGTCTCTGTTGGTTCCCTTCCCCTCCGTCCCTGTTGGTTCCCTTCCCCTCCGTCCCTGTTGGTTCCCTTCCCCTCCGTCCCTGTTGGTTTCCTTCCCCTCCGTCCCTGTTGGTTCCCTTCCCCTCCGTTTCTGTTGGTTCCCTTACCCTCCGTCTCTGTTGGTTCCCTTCCCCTCCGTCCCTGTTGGTTCCCTTCCCCCCCGCCCCTGTTCTCTCCCCGCTAGGGGGCCTCCCTGGTGTAGTGGTTAGCGCACCAGACCGCAGATCAATAGGTCCTGGGTTCGAATCCGGGCTCGGGCACCTAATCTGGGGCATGTTTCATTCCTTCATCCTTCATCGTCTCGGGAGGTTCCTTGGCCCAATTTAGCCTGTATGTGCACAAAAGTGGCCTAAAACACCAACATTCCATTCCATTCCTCTCCCCGCTACCGTCCTTGCCGCCCGCCTTGCCGCCCGCCTTGCCCTGCCGCCCTCCCTGGCGCTCTGCTGCGCTGACGCGACAACCCTCACCCCGTTGTGGGAGACTATAGGGCATGCAGTAGCGCCTTCTTGCGGTCGGCGGCCCCCATGCTAGACCCTTTTGTCGGCATTAAGACATCATTAGGCCGTGCCATTCTGGGGTGATTATCCCCGGCTAAGATGCACCTGAACGCCCGACGCCACCCACCCCGCTCCTCCCCCGCCCTGGTCTACACACTGCAGATCGATAACGCCGCAGTGGGAGTGTTCTGTCCCGACATGGCAGTGGCAAGGTGAGGAGCGGTGGTGTGGGTGTGGGGGGTAGGGGGAGGGGTGTGTGGTTGGGGGGTGGATAGGGGGAGCGGTCGAGTGGAAGAGATTGACGGGGTGAACTGTTGCGATGAGGGTACTTGCCGGCGCCTTCTTCACCCCTCACTTCAAAAAGTCATAAACAGGTCCCCCTCGGCCCTTAGACTGACCCCCTATTTACCCCTTCACCCTCCCCTCCCCCCCCCCCACACCCCTCTAGCGTCGTCTTATTGAGCAGGAATTTCATAAAAATGTGAACAAAACTGAGCCATTTCGGTTAATAAGCCACCGCGTGCTGTATATTCAGGAAGGGACGTCACGTGGTTTTTCTTACGGCCGGGAGTCTCCAGTGACTGTCGTAAAGTGAATATTGCGGGACGCTATGGATGACGACGCCATGATCAGGAATCCGTACTTTAGATTACTGACCAACCATCGAATATGTAAAGTGGTTATACGAGAAGCTACTTGGCGGATATTTGAATATTTTTTTTAGCCACTGCGATTCGCGTTTTATCTTATGCATAGACGAATAGCAAGGGAAAACGATCGACCCTTAGAGGGGGGGACGGTGGGGGTGGGGGAGTGTGGTGGTGTTGGGGCTGCCGGGGGAGGGTGGTGGTTTTCGGGCTGCCGGGGGAGGGGGGTGGAGGTGGTGGGGATGCCTGGGATGGGGATTGGTGGTGTTGTGGCTGCCGGGGAAGGGGGTAATGGTGGGGGCTGCCGGGGGAGGGGTGGTGGTGGTGGGATGCCTGGGATGGGGGTGAGGCTACCCGGGGAAGGGTGGTGGTGGTGGGGGGGGGGTGAGGCTACCGGGGGAGGGTGGTGTGGTGTGGGGGGGGGGCTGGGGGAGGTGCCGGGGGGAGTGGGGGGGAGCTGCCTGGGACGTAGTGCCGGGGTTGTCTGTCTATACTATGTGACCGAGGATTGTACTTACATGACGCTGGGCACTGCTGTTTGACCGGAGGCACCGGTCTGGGAAGAGGGAGTAAAAGAGTCAGGTTAGATTGATAGGCAATGAAGAAGGGTTCCATAGCCTTGTTACGCTATGCGAGTAAAATACGTCTTTCTATAAAGATACGGTGAGACTGGAGAGTCTATGGTTGTGTGGTGAGATGGGTGGGGTAGGTCGGATGGGTGGAGGGGAAGTAGGTTGGGGCGACTCCTCCCCCACCCCTACACATCTCTCTCTCTTACCCACGCCACCCCTACCCAACCCCCCCCCCCTTCCTATCTCTCTCCATCTCTCACTGTGCAATCCTTCTATCAAATGGAGTTAGAGGGCTAAGGAGGGACAGACAATACCCTGTAATGTGTCCACCCCACCCCCCCTCCGCCACCCGCCACCCACCCCTGATGCACTTCGCCCGCCCTGATCGACCATGCAGAAGTGCCCAGCCATGATTTCATATTGCCGCATCGTCGTATTGCGCTGGCTCTGATCAGTCTGACGCGGGCTCTCTAATCGGCTCATCCCCCAATGTCAGTCCCCTCTGGAGACCCGCCCCCCCCCCTCCCCACCCCCACACCACCACCGGGGACGCAGCTCGGTGGGGCGGTGAAGGCGAGGAGGGGGAGAGGCGGATTGGAGTGGAGGGGGGGGGGGGCGCTTGGGGCTGGAGGCGGGATGAGCGCGCCTTTGAAGCCAGTCGATTAGCCACGACCAAATGCCGTTATCTTCCTCAAATTGGACAAGAAGAGGACCAATTTGGTCGCATATCTACTCTCTTGACTTGCTGTCCACTGCTTTTTGGCGGCGCGTCATGCCTGTGGGGACAACTGAATGTCTTGGGTGCACAGTAACAGCCGGGGGGGGGGGGGGGAGGAGCCGGGACACCTGGCGGCTCTTTCGTCCACCGTAAGACCAAGATTACACACCCACCAGCGACGTCCTCTTTTGACCCGGAGAGAAACAGCGAATGGGCCGACTACCCGTCATTTTCTCATTTTCAGAAGGGCATCATCTCTTGTTAGCTCTGTTCATCCTCGGAAGCCTCGGCTCTGACTCAAATTACAGAAAGGTTTATTTTCACCTGCGTCCTAGCCTGCAATGGCATCGTTGCCAAAACGACTAATGTGGGATGACGGAATACTACATACGCTGACACCCAGCGGACACCCAGCGGGCACTTACGCCGTACTGACGTCATAACAGCGTTTTCACATCATATATCCTCACCTCGTAGTAGAGATCGTATATTACCTTACATAATCTCTGCTCGTACCAATACTGTCATAGTATTACCATGTTAACAACACATCGTATGAATGCGTTGGTACGGTTTTACTTACGTTGCATGTTACGTGGTCACCCTTGACTCAGTAGGTGACACTCTCGGCCAGTGTCGGGTGCGCTCGGCAGGTGTCGGGGTGTGCTCGGCCAGTGTCGGGTACGCTCGGCCAGTGTCGGGTGCCTCGGCCAGTGTCGGGTGCGCTCGGGGCCAGGCCAGCCCGAGAGGTTGATGCGTGGTTCGGGCACCACCTAATGAACATTATGATGCCTGTGCAGGAGAAATAAATATCCCATGTCTTGTTTTGCAAAGAGCAGAGTGTTCCCGGATATATGAATC
>OZ025249.1:17830521-17887122 GCA_964019135.1 Arenicola marina
CGGAGAGCGTATCCGAGCCTGTATTGATCAAAATCCGGTTACTGTGTATATGATAATGTGACAACTGATCCAACCTGATGCTATGTGACCCAATACATGATTCTTCTATTGCCACAACAATTCAATGGATTTATGGAGTGTTGTTCAATTCAAAATTATGAAAATAAATGAGACATAATATACATGAAAAACGCCTTAGCGACCTGGATTAACATTGAAGCGGGTCGACCAGAAGGAAACACGTATATATATTGTCACAGTAGAGGAAGAGCTTGCCTGCCACCGATGTCCTAGCCTACTGGTAGGGCTGTTGGGGATACACAGTGCGATACGTCATTTTAATCCCTTCATATCGAGTGGATGGACACCGCTTGTCCCTTCCCCTACATGATGGAAACATATTTATTTAACGGAAGAGGATTCCCTGAATAGCAATATGCTACGGAATCTCCGATAATAAAAAGAAGTTCCACTTTCCATCAGTGTACCTCGCTGGTTCCCTTTTCCCATCAGGTCGGTATGCCCCGCTATTTCCTTTTCCCATTTCCGTCGGGCCAGTATACCCCAATAGTTCCCCTTTTCGCTCTTTCTACCCCTTTCCATCGGGTCAATTGTGTACACTGATTCCTTTCCCCTCCGTCTCTGTTGGTTCCCTTCCCCTCCGTCCCTGTTGGTTCCCTTCCCCTCCGTCCCTGTTGGTTCCCTTCCCCTCCGTCCCCTGTTGGTTCCCTTCCCCTCCGTCCCTGTTGGTTCCCTTCCCCTCCGTTCCTGTTGGTTCCCTTCCCCTCCGTCCCTGTTGGTTCCCTTCCCCTTCGTCCCTGTTGGTTCCCTTCCCCTCCGTCCCTGTTGGTTCCCTTCCCCTCCGTCTCTGTTGGTTCCCTTCCCCTCTGTCCCTGTTGGTTCCCTTCCCCTCCGTCCCTGTTGGTTCCCTTCCCCTCCGTCTCTGTTGGTTCCCTTCCCCTCCGTCCCTGTTGGTTCCCTTCCCCTCCGTCCCTGTTGGTTCCCTTCCCCTCCGTCCCTGTTGGTTCCCTTCCCCTCCGTCCCTGTTGGTTCCCTTCCCCTCCGTCCCTGTTGGTTCCCTTCCCCTCCGTCTCTGTTGGTTCCCTTCCCCTCCGTTCCTGTTGGTTCCCTTACCCTCCGTCTCTGTTGGTTCCCTTCCCCTCCGTCTCTGTTGGTTCCCTTCCCTCCGTCCCTATTGGTTCCCTTCCCCTCCGTCTCTGTTGGTTCCCTTCCCCTCCGTCCCTGTTGGTTCCCTTCCCCTCCGTCCCTGTTGGTTCCCTTCCCCTCCGTCCCTGTTGGTTCCCTTCCCCTCCGTTTCTGTTGGTTCCCTTACCCTCCGTCTCTGTTGGTTCCCTTCCCCTCCGTCCCTGTTGGTTCCCTTCCCCTCCGTCCCTGTTGGTTCCCTTCCCCTCGTCCCTGTTGGTTCCCTTCCCCTCCGTCTCTGTTGGTTCCCTTCCCCTCCGTCCCTGTTGGTTCCCTTCCCTCCGTCCCTGTTGGTTCCCTTCCCCTCCGTCCCTGTTGGTTTCCTTCCCCTCCGTCCCTGTTGGTTCCCTTCCCCTCCGTTTCTGTTGGTTCCCTTACCCTCCGTCTCTGTTGGTTCCCTTCCCCTCCGTCCCTGTTGGTTCCCTTCCCCCCCGCCCCTGTTCTCTCCCCGCTAGGGGGCCTCCCTGGTGTAGTGGTTAGCGCACCAGACCGCAGATCAATAGGTCCTGGGTTCGAATCCGGGCTCGGGCACCTAATCTGGGGCATGTTTCATTCCCTTCATCCTTCATCGTCTCGGGAGGTTCCTTGGCCCAATTTAGCCTGTATGTGCACAAAAGTGGCCTAAAACACCAACATTCCATTCCATTCCTCTCCCCGCTACCGTCCTTGCCGCCCGCCTTGCCGCCCGCCTTGCCCTGCCGCCCTCCCTGGCGCTCTGCTGCGCTGACGCGACAACCCTCACCCCGTTGTGGGAGACTATAGGGCATGCAGTAGCGCCTTCTTGCGGTCGGCGGCCCCCATGCTAGACCCTTTTGTCGGCATTAAGACATCATTAGGCCGTGCCATTCTGGGGTGATTATCCCCGGCTAAGATGCACCTGAACGCCCGACGCCACCCACCCCGCTCCTCCCCCGCCCTGGTCTACACACTGCAGATCGATAACGCCGCAGTGGGAGTGTTCTGTCCCGACATGGCAGTGGCAAGGTGAGGAGCGGTGGTGTGGGTGTGGGGGGTAGGGGGAGGGGTGTTGTGGTTGGGGGGTGGATAGGGGGAGCGGTCGAGTGGAAGAGATTGACGGGGTGAACTGTTGCGATGAGGGTACTTGCCGGCGCCTTCTTCACCCCTCACTTCAAAAAGTCATAAACAGGTCCCCCTCGGCCCTTAGACTGACCCCCTATTTACCCCTTCACCCTCCCCTCCCCCCCCCCACACCCCTCTAGCGTCGTCTTATTGAGCAGGAATTTCATAAAAATGTGAACAAAACTGAGCCATTTCGGTTAATAAGCCACCGCGTGCTGTATATTCAGGAAGGACGTCACGTGGTTTTTCTTACGGCCGGGAGTCTCCAGTGACTGTCGTAAAGTGAATATTGCGGGACGCTATGGATGACGACGCCATGATCAGGAATCCGTACTTTAGATTACTGACCAACCATCGAATATGTAAAGTGGTTATACGAGAAGCTACTTGGCGGATATTTGAATATTTTTTTTAGCCACTGCGATTCGCGTTTTATCTTATGCATAGACGAATAGCAAGGAAAACGATCGACCCTTAGAGGGGGGGACGGTGGGGGTGGGGGAGTGTGGTGGTGTTGGGGCTGCCGGGGGAGGGTGGTGGTTTTCGGGCTGCCGGGGGAGGGGGGTGGAGGTGGTGGGGATGCCTGGGATGGGGATTGGTGGTGTTGTGGCTGCCGGGGAAGGGGGTAATGGTGGGGCTGCCGGGGGAGGGTGGTGGTGGTGGGGATGCCTGGGATGGGGGTGAGGCTACCGGGGAAGGGTGGTGGTGGTGGGGGGGGTGAGGCTACCGGGGGAGGGTGGTGGTGGTGGGGGGGGGGGCTGGGGGAGGTGCCGGGGGGAGTGGGGGGGAGCTGCCTGGGGACGTAGTGCCGGGGTTGTCTGTCTATACTATGTGACCGAGGATTGTACTTACATGACGCTGGGCACTGCTGTTTGACCGGAGGCACCGGTCTGGAAGAGGGAGTAAAAGAGTCAGGTTAGATTGATAGGCAATGAAGAAGGGTCCATAGCCTTGTTACGCTATGCGAGTAAAATACGTCTTTCTATAAAGATACGGTGAGACTGGAGAGTCTATGGTTGTGTGGTGAGATGGGTGGGGTAGGTCGGATGGGTGGAGGGGAAGTAGGTTGGGCGACTCCTCCCCCACCCCTACACATCTCTCTCTCTTACCCACGCCACCCCTACCCACCCCCCCCCCCTTCCTATCTCTCTCCATCTCTCACTGTGCAATCCTTCTATCAAATGGAGTTAGAGGGCTAAGGAGGGACAGGACAATACCCTGTAATGTGTCCACCCCACCCCCCTCCGCCACCCGCCACCCACCCCTGATGCACTTCGCCGCCCTGATCGACCATGCAGAAGTGCCCAGCCATGATTTCATATTGCCGCATCGTCGTATTGCGCTGGCTCTGATCAGTCTGACGCGGGCTCTCTAATCGGCTCATCCCCCAATGTCAGTCCCCTCTGGAGACCCGCCCCCCCCCCTCCCCACCCCACCCACCGGGGACGCAGCTCGGTGGGGCGGTGAAGGCGAGGAGGGGGAGAGGCGGATTGGAGTGGGGGGGGGGGGCGCTTGGGGCTGGAGGCGGGATGAGCGCGCCTTTGAAGCCAGTCGATTAGCCACGACCAAATGCCGTTATCTTCCTCAAATTGGACAAGAAGAGGACCAATTTGGTCGCATATCTACTCTCTTGACTTGCTGTCCACTGCTTTTTGGCGGCGCGTCATGCCTGTGGGGACAACTGAATGTCTTGGGTGCACAGTAACAGCCGGGGGGGGGGGGGGGAGGAGCCCGGGACACCTGGCGGCTCTTTCGTCCACCGTAAGACCAAGATTACACACCCACCAGCGACGTCCTCTTTTGACCGGAGAGAAACAGCGAATGGGCCGACTACCCGTCATTTTCTCATTTTCAGAAGGGCATCATCTCTTGTTAGCTCTGTTCATCCTCGGAAGCCTCGGCTCTGACTCAAATTACAGAAAGGTTTATTTTCACCTGCGTCCTAGCCTGCAATGCATCGTTGCCAAAACGACTAATGTGGGATGACGGAATACTACATACGCTGACACCCAGCGGACACCCAGCGGGCACTTACGCCGTACTGACGTCATAACAGCGTTTTCACATCATATATCCTCACCTCGTAGTAGAGATCGTATATTACCTTACATAATCTCTGCTCGTACCAATACTGTCATAGTATTACCATGTTAACAACACATCGTATGAATGCGTTGGTACGGTTTTACTTACGTTGCATGTTACGTGGTCACCCTTGACTCAGTAGGTGACACTCTCGGCCAGTGTCGGGTGCGCTCGGCAGGTGTCGGGTGTGCTCGGCCAGTGTCGGGTACGCTCGGCCAGTGTCGGGTGCGCTCGGCCAGTGTCGGGTGCGCTCGGCCAGGCCAGCCCGAGAGGTTGATGCCGTGGTTCGGGCACCACCTATGAACATTATGATGCCTGTGCAGGAGAAATAAAATATCCCATGTCTTGTTTTGCAAAGAGCAGAGTGTTCCCGGATATATGAATCCCGTCTTCCGCCCTACCTGAACAAAATCAAACAAACATGACCCTTACGTTGTGATAAGGTTCTGCTTAAATATTTGCCTTGGCCCGCTGATGGAAGGGTCCGTTTCGCTACACTATTTGCTGGTATCAATCTGTTCGTCTGACACTGATTGGGATTTTCACGGTATGTCGGGTGATTATGTCCATAAGGGATTGAACAATGACATTTACATTAATGAATAAATATAGTATTAGCAGTGCGTATTTTAAGTTTTTTTCCAATTTAGGCAATATTAGCATTACCATTAGGTCGATTATTGATCAATCACTGCGCACTGTGGGAATGATGTGGGCGAGGCAATCGTTCGTGTTACAGAACAAAACCGCTCGGGCAATACGGATAGTTTTTCTAATCAGCCACCATTGCACTGTTCCTGAACAGCCCCTGAGTGGGGAGCACATCGGCGGGTGCTGCACATCGATCAGCGGCCGTCTCCAGGCGGGTCACTGGTTTTAATACTGTCACGGCTGGCGGCACAGGAGTCCTGGCTGCGGGGTAGGCGCCTCTGGAGTCAGTGAAATATGTGACGGTGAGGGGTGATGTGGGTGCTTTGTTGGAGGTGGGATGAGGGAGAGGAGTTGCTATAGTGGGCGAGGGGTGGGGGGTTGTGTTGTATGAATGCAGCCAAGAGCGGCGGGCGGGGGGGCGGGGGGTTGTAATGGTGACTGTACATGTAATGGGAAGGGTGTAATTTCGGTTTGTTATTATGTGGGGTACTAGTTGAATTTCGAGGAAGTATAACTTGTCCTGGTGGGATGCGTAGTGTGTGTGGGTGTGGGTGACATATGGCTTCTGTGGTTTGGTCGAGGTGATGGGTGTGCGGATGGCCTGAGTTTGGTCGGCTTGGTGGATGGCAGCGGGGGTGTGTGTGTGTGGGGGGGGGGGGGTATGTAGATGGCCAGGGTGTAACGTGGAGCGGCGGGGAGGGTATGTAGGTGGGGTATCGGCGCCCTGGGTGGGTTAGGGCGGGTGAATGCGAGGGTGATAAGAGAACGGATAAAGGGACACTTTGGCTGTGTGGGGGGTGGGGGCAGCCCGGAGAGGGGTGGTTGATACATCGAGTCTGGGTCGCTGTGGGGCTGTCTCACGGTTGCCCGGATGTACCTTTAAGTCGGGGTGGGAGGAGAATATTGCATTGTCCTTGCGACAGTGATTGGCGTTTAGCGATTGAGCGCCTTGTTTGGCGGAGGGAGCCGCCATCTTTTGTCAGCATTAGTCACTCCGCAGCCCCGTGGAGTTCTGTCATCCAGGGTGGAGGGGTGGAGACGAATTTAGGAGCCTCTGGGGGGTGGGTTGGTGTGTAGACGGGGGTGGGGTTAGGATGGGTGTGTGGACAGGGGGGGTGGTGGTAGTGAGCAGGGAGGTGGTAACGAGGGGAATGCACGGGAAGTGACTCGTGGAGCTTCCAAACTAGATAGAGACGGCGACTCCCCTATGGGCGGAATCCGGTCGATGTGTATGGGGTAGGGGTGTGGCGGGGGGGTGAAAGGGGGTGCAGGGCGAGGGGGGGGGGGGGGGAGGGTGTGGAAGACGGAGTGTGAGAAGGAGTGAGGGGCGCAAAAAGTCGGAATGATGGGGGGGGGGTCGGGGTCATGGGCCGGTGTGTAGGGGGCATTGTGGTGGTGGGGGGCGGTGCGGGTTGAAGGCTGAATGCTGTAAAAGCCCCGCGAGGCTTCCCGTAAACTAATTCTTCCGAGATGAAGCCGTCTTGATGGGCGACCAATATAAGCGTCATTTCGTTAGAAACCCATCTTTGGAGCTGATCACATTCTCCCTTCAGCGATGCTCATAACCACTCCCTCCCCTCCCCTCCCCTCCCCATTCCCTCCCCTCCCCCTCCCCCTCCCCTCCCCATTCCGCCCCTCCCCTCCCTACCTTTTCCACCCGCCATGCACCCCCCACCCCCCAGCCACATCCAGCGTTATGCTCACATTGACTGCACGTCCATTGCGCTCTGAGCGTGTATAACATCGTGAGCACAGACCGGGTAAAGGAAGGGGCAGGGTATAGAGATATACGGCGCAACGTACGTCCCGGTGAAAAGGTAGGCTGGCCTATAGTTTTGGTAGCTATCCGCCGGGGGTGAATCCCCAGCTGGGCTTTGGCTCGAGTCATTCAGAAAAACAGAGCACGATGCAGGCTGGGTACCGAAAACCCCCATTGTTCCCCTCTCAACGAGAAAAACAGTAACGTAATCAGTACGACTAAATGGGATCATTTTCGGTGGAGCGAGCAGACCTTTCACGCAGTCGATGGCGCCTTCTCTTTCATCGGGTAAGCAAATTTGGCATTTCAGGATGTCTATTTATTTGATCAACCGCCATTTGCCCAAGGGAAGGTTTTTTCGTCCTGAATTGAAACGCCATGCTTTACCGATACCCATCTCTTTTCTTTACGAATGCGTTCAACTGCTAGTGATATTGATCTGAATCCACTCGCTAACCTTTATCACGCTTCCCTTACGCTTCATCCTACATTTCCAATGCTCCAGTGTCTGTATTCTATTAACGGCCCCAAACTGATAAACAAAATAAAATCGTACAGAAATGAACACAAATTTAGTTTAAGGTAGCAGGGTCAATTGACTAAAATGTTGTAATCCTGGATCGTTAAATTTAAAAGTGGCCTTGTCTGACCCACTAAAAGAGACAGATCGTGAATTCATCATACATGTTGCAAACGTCGAACTGACATTTCAGAAACATTCTTAATTAAATCATTGAGTACATTTGCTCAGGAATTTACTGAAGCAAAATTATCATTTGTTAAAGATTCCGGAGTGCAAAATAGGGAAAAATAAAGTATAATATAATAAACTAATAAATTACAATAATAAACGCTGATAGTTTAAATATATATAGGGCAACGTGATTAAGCGTAGATTTACAATTATTAGACCCTGACTTGAACTTCGTATTGAAAGTTTGAAACCAAAAAATTCCTTCCAATAAAATGAAAAAAGCCCCACCAGAACCCGACTCGGGAACCCGACTCGGGAACCCGGTTTATACGTCTACTGCTAATGGGGCGTTAGGTTGGTTGATTGGTTGTATATTCAGGACGCTTTAACCACCTTTGGTCATATCGCGTCAATGGGAGAAGGAAGGGAGAGTGGAGAGTGGAGAGGGAGCCATGTCTCTGGGGGTAACCCCCTACTCTTTGCGAAGAAGGACAAGAGATCTTTATCCTGCGACCACACAGACATGGCCACAGCGGGGCGCGAACCACCGATCCACGTGCCGTTAGGCTCTCAGGTGGCCAGAGCACTCAATGCGAGAGGTTGAGCTACCGGGCCGGCCCCAAGGGCGTTAGGCCCGAAATGAGGAAATCTTCTTTGTCTAATCAAAAACGATGAAATCGCAGTCAGTTATATTGAGAGCGATCGCTGCAAATATATGGAAAATATGGGCGGAAACGTCGTGGAAAGTCCACGTCATCGGGACTGGGATCATTATTTTGACAACATTTTGAACTATTATAAGTGCAATAGAGAATGAATTAGATCTACACTTCATTCACTTATAATAATAAGCCAGTGCGTACTATATTTGGCGGGTTGATTACGAATGGTATTTATGTCTATTAACAACATGCAGACACTTTTACGAAAACATTTTACGGTATCGGAAAAAAACTCACTTTCAGATCTACGTGGCGTTCAGTATGGATTTATACCTTGTGATGGGTTGAGTGTCCGATGGGTGTACCGTCCGGGGGGCCCCTGAACCACTGGCCAGACAGACATGTACTTTTCATGGCGTATGAGGAGAGACAAGCTCGTCACGGTGAAACAATAGAGCTCAGCGGCCACAGACACAGCAACGATAGACTCCCATTCATAGGAGTCTCGACTGAGCACTTCCGGCATTGATCGCCATATATATATATATATATATACATATATATGTACTATTGTCTGATTCGGTTCGGCAGACTGCGGCTGTCTGATGTAATGAAATAATGGTCCCTTTTATGGCACTGAGTTGTTGGGAAATCTGTCCTGAGCTGTGTCGACTGAGTAGATGGAGACGCGGGTGCCCGGGGCGGGTGCCCCCCACCCCACCGCCCACGGTGACCTCTGTGAGCATGTTTATTGCATGACTACACACGTGGTTGTGTTTCATGGCGTTATATATGTATGAGGGACTGGGTGCATTTCTTTGGTACCTCGGGTATATACCAAAGGTAAGCCGAATACACACATTGCGCATCGGTATACCTCCAGACAATGCTTTCACCCGGGTCGGGTGCGCGTATGTGAGAGCCCAAAACGTCCGACTACCCAAAACGTCCTACATAGCTAAGAACCAACGAACAGTTACATTTGACGTTTCAATCATTCACAATCTGGTGATATGAAACCACGCTAGTTTTGTATCGCTTAGATAGCAATGTACGAATAACACTTGAGGGGAAGCACGAAGGGGGTGGTGGGGGGGGGGGTGGATTTAAGTGTGGGGCGGTGCATAACAAGGCACGGAGAAAATAAGCGTTAGCGGTATTTTAGAGCCTTAATTGGCCTCTTTGCCCTCTTTTGAACTTGTCACACCCTCCCGCCGTATATCTATCAATTAAAACAATAATTATGTGAGGTCGGGACCATCTTAAGGACATGGACAAACTCTGGTCATGGTTCTTGTGATATATTTATTCGTGGATGCTCCAGTTGTAGCTAACTGTGCATTATGTTGTAGGTGTCAAAATCCTGATCCTGGCCCGTTTTGGGCGGTCGGACGTTTTGGGCTCTCACATCCGTATGTTTACCGGATGCCGATCGTCTCCCGTTCAAAACAGCCTGGGATATTTGGGAGAAAATTGGCAGGCGATATATCTGCTGCCTCGTTTTCTTTTCTCTGCACCACTTGCAGCCATTTTGTATACATTTATCTACTCCATTGCACGAGATCCTTGTGATTTGGGCTGGTGTGACCATTGCATTGGCATACGGCATAGCCCTATTGGCACACCCGGAAGAGGTTGAGTATACTAGGCGGTATACCCGTACGGTCCCAAAGAAATGTATGGCATGTATGGGGCTTAATAGACGATGGCATTGGGGAATAAACATTTAAGAACAACAATTCTGGAGCAAGACAAATTTAAAAGAAATCCTGCATATAATCAATGTTATTGGTCTCGCACGTGAGCTATATATAGCTTAACACAGAGGCAGAGGCGGGCGTTTGTGGGGTTGGGCGGTAGGGGAAAGGGTATAACATTTTAGGGGGTGGCGATAGCATCAAGGTGAACAAAAACGAGAGGAAATTCTGGCAGAATGCGAGTTGATATCAGGCTTATACTAATATTTCATAGAAACGATTTTCTCTCCCAGAATGCTATTTGGTCCCGCTGCTCTAAATTCACGAAGCGTTGTCAGATAATTATGTAACAGATTCACAATTTGTCACTTTTATGAGCGTGCGGCGTGATGTAAAAAATTGAAATTACATCACAGATTTTAAAGCGCTACATTAGTGACAAATTGGTGTTTTATCCCGGGTTAAAATAAATCACGGGCCAAATGTATTCAGGTCAGACGCGCTTGTCAGTCAGCCAGCATCTTCTCCAGATAAAGTCATTTCGCTTTGGCGTGGGAGGTACTCTGGGCGTGTAAGAGGGTTCACTAGGGTTAGTGGGGTGGGGGCTGGCGCTGGGGGAAGGGGCGGGGTGGGTTCTTGGGTTTTAGGATGGTGGGGACGGGCGGCTACCGGGGAGGGGGCTTATATGGAGTGGAAGTATGTTAGTGTCTTCAAGCACTCTCTCAAGTCTAGACCCTCGAGACAGAGGGGGCTGGAATTCACTTCCATAAGCTCCAGCGGTTATCTGGGGGTAAGGGAAGGTGTGTGTGTGTGTGTGTGTGTGGAGTCGGGAGGGCCGTGACGGCGTGCCCCCGGGGCAAAGGATGGCCGCGCGGAGCCATAGGGTTGGAGGGTGTTGGGTGTGGAATAGGTAGTGGGGGACGATGAAATTGGGTACGCCGGAAGTCAGACGGATGGGTGTGGGAGGAGGGGTAGCCACTGGGCACTGGGAACGAAGGATGGGGCGGAGGGGAAAATGGCCAGGGCAGAAAGGACGGGTGTGGGTAGAAGGATTGATCTGTGTGTGTGGGTGGGTGTCGGAGGAGGGCGGAGTGGGGGGGGGGGGGGGTCATGTTTCAACGTAAACTAGGGGAATGTGGAACTGATAAATGCGTGGGTGAAATGGGTGAAACCTACTTTGGGGTTTTAGGAAAGGTCCAAGTGCGGGAGAGTGAGTGGGTGACGCTCCTATCCCAGACAACGGGAGGTGTTGCGGAAGAGAAGATCTGATCGAGCTTCGCTAGCGCCCGCTGCTCCCGTACCCAACATTGGCTTCCCAGAAGTACTGCATTGATAAGATCCCCCTCAACGCACTTTGATCTGTCATAAGATGGGTGAGTGGGAGGGGGTGCGGGGCTGTGGGGCTGTGAGGCGGGGTGGGAGGCCCCCAGAAGTCGGCCAAAGCCAGAAATAGAAAGACTTCCAGAGGGGCAAACAAGTAGGGTGATAAAACGGCGTAAAGCGTCCTTGTGATGGCGGTGAGCGATGATGACAGGCCCGAGTAACCAGCGGGGCAGAAGTAACTTTGATGTCGCGTGTCTTTGACTGTGCTGAAGGGAGGGACGTAATTTAGTGGGCAAGACTGATCGCTGTTAGTCGACGGAAAGTTTTGGTTTTTTGGTGAAGCCGGTAGCGTGAAATCATACAGCTTGTGAGACATTTGTTGGTATAAGACCATTGAGGGCGGCACAAGTACGGGAAATATTTGTTATTCTTGACTGGAGAGTTTTTAATGTCGCCTATTTGTCTATTATTCGCGAATTGCAATACATAGTACTGCCATGAACCACGCACACACCTATAATCTTTCTTCGCAAAGAGTAGAGGGGTTACTCCCGGAGTCATGGCTCTTTCCTATATTGACCCTACTCATTGTCGCGATATGACCTACAGAGATTCAAACGTCCTACTGAAACTGTTGCTTTGCTTTCCGGCTGCCTATCAAAGCAGACGGCATGCATATCCCAGCCATCTCATCCTTACCATTGTTGGTATGCGGCATATTAACCTACATCATTGTACCATTGTACGTCTATTGATTGGTGGTAGTACATGTGTGTGACGGTTGAACGCCCAGTACACGTTGGAAGCTATTGTCATGTGATCTATGCTTACGCCAAATGTCCATGTTAATGTCCGTTCGGTCTTTCTGATAATGGAGCGGTGGTTGTTGTGGCAGTGGACAGGACTGGGTGGGCGGTTGGGTCGCAGTGAAAGGAACGTACTGGTGCTATATACCACTTTTGAGCACATGAAGACTACTTTGGATCAGAAGTAGCGTGTGTGGTGGGATACACCTACCTTGTTCTGGCCTGTGTCGTATATGATTGGTGGAAAATAGTGCAACATTTCTAATAACGATCGTTACAGCTGGAAACAATGGCTCTATTGGGCGGCTCGGCGGCAAATTGTTGTTGTGTCCAGTCGGCTAAGGGCTCATTAAAAGGAGTAAGCCCGATGTCTTGAAAGTGGGATCGAATGCGTATGTATATATCTTTATATTGTGCTGCATGTTGGAATGTTCCGAGGAACTAACAGAAGAGCTGGATTCATACTTTTGACGAATACGCTTTCTTCTATGCCCTCTACAAAAATGTAATGTTGCCCTCGAAGACTGCAAAAAGACAAGACGTTTTAATGCAGCAATGAGGGATGTATTTTCATGACATTTTGTTGAAAATTCCGAGTCTATCATGCCCGCCCCCCCCCCCTTTAATAGGCCAAGATACTTGATCCGCTTCTGTTTTTCCCATAAATCATATAGCACATTGTGCCAGCCAAACATGACAGATCCCTTTGAGCTTTGTCATCAACACCTGACAATATATTATGAATATTATGACGCACACTTCACAAGCTGTCATATAGCTCTACGCAAGCTCTGTATGCGAACCAACGCCAACTAGTCAACACCATTGGCGCAGGCTAGTCGGAGGGCGACATGTAAAGCTAATGAAACTTTAACGATAAAAAGCCTTCATTCAGCAAGCCCTATAGCGCACGCGCCGGTGACATTCAATGAAACCGACTAGGCTGATCAAAGTTTAACGACCACTCCCTCTAGGAGGCGGGAAGGGGCGGGCAGGGGAGGGGGGGGGGGGGCTGGATAGAGTGATAATACGCATCTCATTGGTTTAATGGCAACGTGCCATATGATCCGTATCACATAGCGGAGTAATACTTCACCAAAAAAACGTGGACCGTTTGGAGTGGCTGTTTACTTCTGATGGTTTGGAGTGGCTGTTTACTTCTGATGGTTTGGAGTGGCTGTTTACTTCTGATGGTTTGGAGTGGCTGTTTAATTCTGATGGTTTGGAGTGGCTGTTTACTTCTGATGGTTTTAGTGGCTGTTTACTTTTGATGGTTTGGAGTGGCTGTTTACTTCTGATGGTTTGGAGTGTTTGTTTACTTCTGATGGTTTGGAGTGGCTGATTACTTCTGATGGTTTGGAGTGGTTGTTTACTTTTGATGGTTTGGAGTGGCTGTTTACTTGATGGTTTGGAGTGGCTGTTTACTTCTAATGGTTTAGAGTGGCTGTTTACTTCTGTTGGTCTAGAGTGGCTGTTTACTTCGGATGGTTTGGAGTGGCTGTTTACTTCTGATGGTTTGGAGTGGCTGTTTACTTCTGATGGTTTGGAGTGGCTGTTTACTTCTAATGGTTTAGAGTGGCTGTTTACTTCTGTTAATCTAGAGTGGCTGTTGACTTCTGATGGTTTGAAGTGGCTGTTTACTTCTGATGGTTTGGAGTGGCTGTTTACTCCTGATGGTTTGAAGTGGCTGTTTACTTCTGATGGTTTGGAGTGGCTGTTTACTTCTGATGGTTTGGAGTGGCTGTTTACTTCTAATGGTTTAGAGTGGCTGTTTACTTCTGTTGGTCTAGAGTGGCTGTTTACTTCGGATGGTTTGGAGTGGCTGTTTACTTCGGATGGTTTGGAGTGGCTGTTTACTCCTGATGGTTTGGAGTGACTGTTTACTTCTAATGGTTTAGAGTGGCTGTTTACTTCTGTTGGTCTAGAGTGGCTGTTTACTTCGGATGGTTTGGAGTGGCTGTTTACTTCTGATGGTTTGAAGTGGCTGTTTACTCCTTAAGGGTTGGAGTGGCTGTTTACTTCTGATGGTTTAGAGTGGCTGGTTACTTCTGTCGGTCTAGAGTGGCTGTTCACCAGGTTTATGTTAATGGGTTTCTATGGTTATGGTTTCCCAGCTATCGCAGACCCATGATCGGCCTGTTTATGGTGCGCGTGCCGTTAACCCATCAATATATATTACCACCTGGTTACCGTCTCCTCTCACACTGATAATGTATCCCAGCCCCCTACAAGGAGGGCGGAGCGGGCGGAGGGGCGTGGGAATGGAGGGGGGGGGAGGTGGAGGAGCGGGGGAAAGAGGGGGTGGAAGAGCGGGGGGAAGGGGGGAGGGTGGAAGAGCGGGGGGATGGGGGAGGGGAGGAGCGGGGGGAAGGGGGGGGGGGCAAGGTTACTCCCACAGCTAATGTCCTATCGGACCGACATATGTTCAAACTGACCATGGGTGACACTTGCGGCGAGTGCGAACACGTCTCCACACCTGCTCATGTTAGACTAGTATTGCTACAAGATATCTCGGGCGTTTCCGGTACGTAATAATTTGTATCTTGTCCAGTAGTTAATGCAAAAACAAGAATAATTATATACGTTAATAATAGGCCATTGGTTTCCGTTCGTGTGAAGGATTGCACTTAAATTCCTAGTTACGAACTATCGTAATTTTTTCCTGAATGCCTCGTCGCATTTAGCCAATATTTGTTGATGGCATACAAGGCTATAATTGAGCCAATGATGTGTCTATTCACTCGGCAGTTGTTCCTTATTAACCTGGCCAATCAATCACAATAAGGGAACAATGCCCTAAGGGGACATGGCTGTAACATTTTTCTCTTTGATGACGTGAGTTTACGGAGTTAGCAAAATAAAATGGCCACCATACTGTTCGTGGCTTGCAAACAACAGATTTATGGACACAATGATTATTGATTCCAAATAGGTCTCCATTGTGTTGTATTTACATAGTATGGGCGTTTCATTGACAATGATTTCCCGCATAGCGTTCGCAATGTGTAGAAATACCAGTATAAATTGCTTATCTTAATGGAGCAAATCCAAATGGCAGCGATGTCATTTGGCATGTGTGCCCATTTACACACAAAGAGGGCGTGTTGGCTCACTGCATCATTTGGTTCGCGTTTCATTTCAATGGCGTATCCAGGATTTTGAAAGGGGGAAAGGGGGTCACTTTGACTAGGTTCAAACAACTTGAGGTCGGGGAGGGGGGGGGGGGGGATCTTGCGGTTGGAAAATCATGCGAATATCGAGATCCGCCACTGTATTGTTTACATTATATATACATTGTTAGTATGCGGCATGTTATATTATATGCCATTTAAATCCACACGGAACACTTTCCGTCGCCGGGTTGTTCATTTGCAAGGATATAATTACCTGTTATGGGGAAAGGCGTGAGAGAACACGAACCTACCCCAAAATGTAACCCCCACTGCCGGAAAATGGAAGATATTTTGTCGGTCGAATAATAAAGCTGGGTGAGTCACAATGATCCCCCTTCACCGTCACTCCCCTACCCCGACAACGGCGCGAAAAACAGCGGCAAAATGAAGAAATACGTCGTGTCCCTCTGGGATCCATATTAAATAAGGAGGAATACAAATAACCGTGCGGATGATTCTCACGGTTTGGTGCCGTGCTGTGTTCGCGGTATCAAATACACCATTAGTAGCTAGGTATTTTTGCACTGGTTTGATATCGGGATAAAAGCACCATTGAGTATACCTGCCTCTACCTCGATCAATCTCCTCTCGCTCAAGTCTCGCCATTGTCTCGGTCTGTCTCGCGTGACCACTTCATCAAACTTAAATAGCTGTCTGTTAGACATGTGGTTTTAGATAATACCAACTTCCAATTACGATAAAATAACAACTGCCACATGAATCACCTTGAATGAGATGTTTTCACTATAATATAGTGCTTCTAATTATAGGGCCTCAGCCACAAATTGTTTAGATATTTTCATTCTCCGTACATCGTTTTATCAGCGCTTGGGATTTTATCATAGGCGCACTTATATCCACATGGCATAATTTTTTAATTTGAAGATATGATCGTAAAATTAACATACACTGCCCCTCCCCTGGTTTTGAGCGTAGAGGGCTTCTGTTAGTTCATTCCATTTAGGTCGCGAATCTCAGAGAAACCACCTCACCCTCACCCCCCCCACCCCCGCCGTTTCCGAAGAGAACTTATTCCACATAACATGGTATCCCCGTCCCTGTTAAAACCTGGGCCCGTCCTTGATTAATCGGTCATGCTAGCACGCAGCGAATTTGTTTGTGAATAATATGTGAGCAATTCTAATGATTTCGCGCATATATGCATCATACGAAGCGGATGTCGCCTAAGGTGTTCCTAACATGTATCAATGCAAACTAACCCATTAAAGGCAATGTTTCAGTATCTATACTATTACTATATCGTTAGGTATTTCTCTTTCTCGCAGACGTGAGTGAATATTGCGAGTGGGAATCTTTCAATGCGACCTGCTCCACGGATGAAATCATCCTCATTCGGAGCGCGCGCTACGGGCGGATGAGCCTGGGACGCTGCGTGACGAAGAATTACGGTCACATCGGCTGCGGGACTGATGTGACGTCAGACTTCGACAGTCAGTGCTCCGGGACGAACCAGTGCTTGGTCAGCGTGATATCGCTGCACGGCAAGCGGTCGTGCCCCAAGGACTTCAAGTCTTACCTGGAAGCAGGATACCAATGTATTTCAGGTAGGCCAAACCGACTGAAATTAAAGGAAAAACAGAACTTAAATATACGTGGAGAATTAAATATATAGTATAAGATATACGACCTCCGTCTCCCCAATGTGTATGTGTACGTTCACAGAAATGTACTTGTGCTTGCTTGATATTGCTTTTGATTGCATATTTTAGAAAGGAAAACTTATTAGCCTATATGTGACTCAGATGTACAAAAGAGATATTTCATAACGTTCAGTCGAATAATTTACTTAATATTGTTAACCTTGGTATTACCATTAACGTCATTGCGACCTTGTTATGTGCAAACGAGGATTTGTGATTAAGTGGTCACAAATACTTTATTTAAGCTTATAACTGTTCATAGGATCTGTAAGTGAAGCATATATTACCTCAGGAAAATAGAGTTTACGGTATATCGCGTAGTAATTTTGCTACTCCCGACGTCGTTTTGTAGAGGTATACACGCGTTCCGTATGGTACGTTCACTCACATGCCCTTTTTTCCACTCCACTTCAACAGTGTTCCATCCACAAAACACGACGTGTCCCCCGTCAGGCCACATCGAGCTGACGTCACCCACAGGTCACGTGGCCAGCACGGTGACCCAGGAGACGAGGCTGGGGACCGCCGCCTGCCCCTGGGTCATCAAGGTCCTGCCCCACCAGCGAATCAACCTGACCATGCTGGACTTCTCCCTGCCCCCCGGCAGCGACCCCTGGTTCTACCAGGAGGCCAACCCCACCTGCCAGGAGTACGCCGCCATCAGGGAGTGGAAGGACACGTTCAACAAGACTCTGTGCGGAGGGCGGAGGCGGGAGTCGCTCGTGTACCAGTCACAGGGAAACTACCTGGAGATCAGTGTGGTCCATCCCGAGGCTCTCAACGGCCGCTTCCTCCTGCAGTATGAAGGTGGGCTCATTAAGGGTCAAGGTGCGACGGGACCGGGGTCACCATACTCACCTTAAGGTGTTCAATTATCAAATTAATATGATAAGTTATGTGTGATTTTCTGTTGATACTAACATTTCTTGCGTATCTACATTCGTTGTATTCAATGCTTATTGTCAACATACCGAACTCTGGTTATATATTTTATGACTTTAGCTAACTTAATTATTTTTCTAGAAAGGTCTTCTCGATGACTCGATTTCTAGAAGATATGGATGTGATTGAGTTTATAGAGAGTATATGGTGTCGTTAGGCCAATACAAACCGTTTATGAAAAAAAGGTGTTTCGGATTGATGCCTGTCGCTACCGTTACGTTATGACGAGGTTACGTTATGATGAGAGAAATTAAGATAGTCCGGAATCTGACCAAACGACCCGACGCAATCATAACGCAATCATAACTGTGGGTTCCGTTTCCTACACGCGAAGAGTCTCCGTAGCTCGTTACCCGTTGCGGCGTTCAAAATCTCATGCGGTAAAACGAAAACGTGGCAGTGTCTCCATCTACAGGGTAATTTGGATACAATGCGGTAACATGTGAGTAAAACGTATTGCCTGGTGGCGGATTGCGCTAGGAGGATGCAGGACGCTCCCATCGCCGGTTTTTAGGGACATGTGGTCTGACAGGGTTGCGCTATGACGAAGGATGCCACCGCAATATGACATCATCTATAGGATTGTTCTCTTCAGTCCTGTTTACTTCTTACTATCGTACTACGTCAAACTAACCATTCGGGACATCACCGTCTGACAAGATCAAGCTCATACGATATGTTCACAATCGCCTGTAGTGAAAACTTTAATGATAGGCAGACGGAGTTTGCATCCACCATTAACATACCGTTATCCGATGCCGTAAGAACCATAACCTAGCTAGTGACTGACTCTCTCGCCCTTGTGTAGCGTATGGCTGTCCGCCACGGGACGCACGGTAACCTCTCTCTTTCGAAGCGTTCAGCGAGGTGCAATAACATGACAATCGATAATCTTCCCATGGACTTAATGTCTGTCTAATCTAGCGTTCGGCTGTCGCTGGGCGCGTGATAACCTGGCCATAGCATGATGGTTGGTCCCTTCACGTAGCGCTCGGCTGATTGTCTTTCTCTTCACGTAGCGCTAGGCTGATTGTCGGTCTCTTCACGTGGCGCTCGGCTGATTGTCTTTCTCTTCACGTAGCGCTCGGCTGATTGTCGGTCTCTTCACGTAGCGTTTGGCTGATTGTCTGTCTCTTCACGTAGCGTTCGGCGGATTGCCTGTCTCTTCACGTAGCGCTCAGCGGGTTGTCTGTCTCTTCACGTAGCGCTCGGCTGATTGTCTATCTCTTCACGTAGCGTTCGGCGGATTACCTGTCTCACGTAGCGTTCGGCGGATTGCCTGTCTCTTCACGTAGCGTTCGGCGGATTGCCTGTTTCTTTATGTAGCGTTCGGCGGATTGCCTGTCTCTTCACGTAGCGCGCGGCGGATTGTCTGTCTCTTCACGTAGCGCTCGGCTGATTGTCTATCTCTTCACGTAGCGTTCGGCGGATTACCTGTCTCACGTAGCGTTCGGCGGATTGCCTGTCTCTTCACGTAGCGTTCGGCGGATTGCCTGTTTCTTTATGTAGCGTTCGGCGGATTGCCTGTCTCTTCACGTAGCGCGCGGCGGATTGCCTGTCTCTTCACGTAGCGTTCGGCGGATTGTCGGTCTCTTCACGTAGCGTTTGGCTGATTGTCGGTCTCTTTACGTAGCGTTCTGCGGATTGCCTGTCTCTTGACGTAGCGCACGGCTGATTGTCTGTCTCTTCACGTATCGTTCGGCGGATTGCCTATCTCTTCACGTAGCGTTCGGCGGATTGCATGTCTCTCTCTCCCCGTAGCGTTCGGCTGATTGTCTCTCTGTCTCTTCACGTAGCGTTCGGCTGATCGTCTTTCTCTCTCTCCCGGTAGCGTTCGGCTGCCCGCCGCTGGAGGTGCCGGACCGTGCCTGGATGAAGACTAACGGGGAGCACGCCATGGTCCAGTGTAACGAGACCAACGAGGCCTGGTACCTCACCTGCAAGGGTCGCGACTGGGTGGGACGGGTCGGCAACTGCTCAGACCCACTGCTCACAGGTAACTACTGACTAATAAATCTCATTAAATTGTCATATTCTTCTGATATTAACAACGTTTTTTCCTACAAAGTACAAAGCTTGTTCTCGAACAGTTGACTCGCAAAGTGTGAATATTGCTTGTTCAATCGAAACTGTGGGTATTATGTAATAAATAATAGTATTCTATCGAAGGACATGCGTGAGACATCTTGCGCCTGCTGCTAAACAATAATTGTCACCATACAATATTCGGACCGAGGACCAAATAAATGATTCATTCGGGGGCGAGGATCATTACACATCGTGTATTTAACTATCGCTGTCATCTCTTTCGTCCACTACAGGTGAAGATTGGAAAGGCGTTCTTAGCAGCGTCACCGATTTCCCCTTTGGTAAGCAACATTATCTAAGGCAAAGTGTTGAGAAGTGATGCGTATGTTGTACATTCATTGCATTGCATCGTTACATTGAAGGCGGCCAAATACTTCAAAATAAACTTCTGGCGTCCTGTTATGGCCACCTGAGGTACCATGCAAGGTCTAATTTGTATAATACCATTACAACTGGAGATTCCTGGCACATTTTAGCTATTACGTACAACAAGCAAGGCTATGAGACATCGATCCACCCATCTAGACTTTGTTCCTTATTATAATTCACCTTATGTTTTATTTGACTTAAATTAGGGTTTATATAACGTTTGACCCATTAGGACTATTCAAATATTGTTTTTTTTTAAATATTATTCAAATATGTTACTCCATATCATATGCTATATAATGTCACATCAAAGGTTCCATTGGATGTAAAATAGAATGCTTCAATTGTAGCAGATTATGTTCAATTTTAATGTTTTATGCGTGCAATTTAATGTTTTATACGTTCAATATAAAGTCGATATAGTGTATCTGTTCCATGTCACATAGCCGGTTGTCTTCCTCCAGGTATTCTGATCGTCGTGGCTCTGGGTGTGGCTATTGGCGTGGCTGTGGGGGTCATGATGCTGGTGGCGGTACTGGCCTATATGAAGCGGTAAGTCGTTGGTAGTTCACAGCCATGTACCATGCCTCTTGGCGTACACATTAAGCCGCTATGTCTCACTTCATCACTATGGAGCGAATGATGTTTTTAAACTGCTGCGAATGAACTAGTCGGTAACAAGCTATCGTCATAGACAGCCTGCTCTTTTCAGAGCCGGGGGCGATTTGTTTTAAAATTTAAAGTTTAATTGTGATTTTTGCAGACGGCGCCGCAGGAAGGTACGGAGTCGCTCCAACTATATCCTGAAGCAGGTGGCTGACGGGGTGGTGGGCGACCCCAAGCCCTGCATGGATTACCATAGCGATCGCACCCCCATGCTCCTCAAGCGTGAGGGCGTTGAATGCTCTACCATGCCTCGGCAACACCTGGGCACGTGGCAAAGGTCACGACCTCTGCCGCTGCCGCGACCCACGTCCGACAGCGGGATCGACCAGGACGGGATGACCTTGACCCCAGACACTCCCTCCAGCGTCTTCATGACCTTCAGACCAGATTTTGACCCCCGCGCCAGCCTCCAGCTTCCCCCAGGCGCTTACGGCTCGTATATCACAGACTGCAACCCGTGTACCCCCCACCGCGGGGAGGGGCCCTATTACTTCAAACTGGACCCCACCGGGGCACCCGTGACGTCACGGCTCCACAGCCCCCACAGCCCTCACGGACCTTGCAAGCCCGACATCGTGTCCACCTGCTCCATATGCCGGGGCGGCAACGGCCCCCCCGTCACGTAATCACAGCGTGCGCGCGCACCGCCGCGTCTAAGAGGGATCATTCATTAATTGACTCTCCCAGTCGCCGCCTGATGCCTCATCGGCATCGAAACGAGAAAGCAATATAAGCAAGGAATATGTCGACGTGTATAATTGAATGTGTATATAATTAATCGTATTTATTTTGTAGTTTTATGCATAATGTGTTTGATGCGATTCTGCCCATCTGCCAAGACCCCTTATGGAGGTTCATGCTATGTTGTTAATATATTTATGCATGTCGGGTCTCAGTATGCAAGTGTGTGATCAAACATCCACCATATAATGTGTGCATCAGCTTATTTATATCTGCAATCAGTATAATGGCGAAACAACGTGTGTGGGCAATAATTAATAACGGTATTTATATGTGTGTTTGTACTACGTTGGTGTCAAGTAATAACCTAATTACTAATTACAATATCGGAGTGATGCTGACGTTGTCAACACTTGCTAAATATACATATTATAACCCCATATGCAAGCTAATGGTAATAGGCAGTGGAAGTGTCATACGGCCAGAAGCAATCGGTGCAGGACATCTGTCTATATAACATGTATAACCCAGCCTGATTCCGGATTAAATATTAATAATATCTCGCCTTTTCTCGTTTAAAACGCGGACATTCCTGGGCATAGGTGAGCTCTTATTATGAAGACGAACAGCCTCTATCCAATCCACGGTCACATTGACGCTATGTCAATAAAGCATTTCCCGTTTGTATCTGACGTATTTATTGCTTGCGTATGTCGACCTATGGCGAAATGTACCCAATTAATACGTTATTGCCTATATTAATAATATATAACTAGATCTAATGAGCGTGAACAAGCCAGGAAAGTTGTGTGTGCCTGCATCATCGCTGATAATTTTTTATGAATTGCCTCAGTAAGTTACATATATATATTTATATATATATATACATCTGCCTGCGTCGTGCACCAGTTTAGTGCACATACCGGAACATTCTTCTTGGCACTGACATTTGTTTAAAAGCACGATCCATCAGTGAAACAGAAGTGTTTTTGTATTTATTTTGTGGTGTGTCTCCTAGTATTTTCTTTCTTCTACCTCTTCTCTGTCCAAAATACAGCGGAACATACTAGTGTCCAACAATTTCACAATGACCTCCAGCTGACCTCTGTAGTATTGATGTACGACCACGCCGCCTGGGCCATCGTAGGAGTCGGTTTGGCCCTCGCGTGCTACATTCCACGGAGCATGCGCGTCGACAGTAAACTTGAATTGAATGCCGCCTCGTGCTGTACCGTTCCTTAGAATGCTCACCGACATGTGGAACACACTTGGATAACAATTATCGTCTCATTTTGGTGTGTATGTTCTTACGATTAATTTATTAATAAATGGCATATATATGATTCAACATTGATCGTTTGGGATTTTTTTTATTGCCTCTGTCAAAGGCAACGATTTATTTTTTGAGCTAATAGTAATAATAATAATAATAGCAATAATAATTGTCTTGGCATATATTCGCACCTACATAGTGTCTCGCTGTGTATTTTCATATAATTAAAAATATTCTAATAACTAGCTAAAACCGTAGCTTGTACACTTAATATACATTATTAAAAGCAATGGTGGGGATATCATCAAGTACTTAAATCAACATCAGTTAAACTTATTCGCCCCACTGCCGCGTCGCAAGTCGTTTTTCTGGATCCGCGCCTGCAAGAATGTCCTTTGTGGCAGTCTCCGTCCCGCCTGAATCCACCGTGCCAAAGACTCCGCTCTATACCACACCGTGCCAAAGACTCCGCTCTACACCACGCCGTGCCAAAGACTCCGCTCTATACCACACCGTGCCAAAGACTCCGCTCTATACCACACCGTGCCAAAGACTCCGCTCTATACCACACCGTGCCAAAGACTCCGCTCTACACCACGCCGTGCCAAAGACTCCGCTCTATACCACACCGTGCCAAAGACGCCGCTCCATACCACACCGTGCCAAAGACTCCGCTCTATACCACACCGTGCCAAAGACTCCGCTCTATACCACACCGTGCCAAAGACTCCGCTCTATACCACGCCGTGCCAAAGACTCCGCTCTATACCACACCGTGCCAAAGACTCCGCTCTATACCACACCGTGCCAAAGACTCCGCTCTATACCGCACCGTGCCAAAGACTCCGCTCTATACCACACCGTGTCAAAGACGCCGCTCTATACCACGCCGTGCCAAAGACTCCGCTCTATACCACACCGTGCCAAAGACTCCGCTCTATACCACACCGTGCCAAAGACTCCGCTCTATACCACACCGTGCCAAAGACTCCGCTCTATACCACACCGTGCCAAAGACTCCGCTCTATACCACACCGTGCCAAAGACTCCGCTCTATACCACACCGTGCCAAAGACTCCGCTCTATACCGTGGCGACACCGTGCCAAAGACTCCGCTCTATACCACGCCGTGCCAAAGACTCCGCTCTATACCACACCGTGCCAAAGACTCCGCTCTGTACCACACCGTGCCAAAGACTCCGCTCTATACCACGCCGTGCCAAAGACTCCGCTCTATACCACACCGTGCCAAAGACTCCGCTCTATACCACACCGTGCCAAAGACGCCGCTCTATACCACACCGTGCCAAAGACTCCGCTCTATACCACACC
This sequence comes from Arenicola marina, assembly GCA_964019135.1. Taxonomy (NCBI): domain Eukaryota; kingdom Metazoa; phylum Annelida; class Polychaeta; family Arenicolidae; genus Arenicola; species Arenicola marina. The sequence goes on from OZ025249.1 coordinate 17,854,667, forward strand.
GTGCCAAAGACTCCGCTCTATACCACACCGTGCCAAAGACTCCGCTCTATACCACACCGTGCCAAAGACTCCGCTCTATACCACACCGTGCCAAAGACTCCCTCTATACCGCACCGTGCCAAAGACTCCGCTCTATACCGCACCGTGCCAAAGACTCCGCTCTATACCACACCGTGCCAAAGACTCCGCTCTATACCACACCGTGCCAAAGACTCCGCTCTATACCACACCGTGCCAAAGACTCCGCTCTATACCACACCGTGCCAAAGACTCCGCTCTATACCACACCGTGCCAAAGACTCCGCTCTATACCACACCGTGCCAAAGACTCCGCTCTATACCACACCGTGCCAAAGACTCCGCTCTATACCACGCCGTGCCAAAGACTCCGCTCTATACCACACCGTGCCAAAGACTCCGCTCTATACCACACCGTGCCAAAGACTCCGCTCTATACCGCACCGTGCCAAAGACTCCGCTCTATACCACACCGTGCCAATGACTCCGCTCTATACCACACCGTGCCAGAGACTCCGCTCTATACCGCACCGTGCCAAAGACTCCGCTCTATACCGTGGCGACACCGTGCCAAAGACTCCGCTCTATACCACACCGTGCCAAAGACTCCGCTCTATACCACACCGTGCCAAAGACTCCGCTCTATACCACACCGTGCCAAAGACTCCGCTCTATACCATACCGTGCCAAAGACTCCGCTCTATACCACACCGTGCCAAAGACTCCGCTCTATACCACACCGTGCCAAAGACTGCGCTCTATACCGTGGCGACCCCGTGCCAAAGACTCCGCTCTATACCACACCGTGCCAAAGACTCCGCTCTATACCGTGGCGACCCCGTGGCAAAGACTCCGCTCTATACCACACCGTGCCAATGACTCCGCTCTATACCACACCGTGCCAAAGACTCCGCTCTATACCGCACCGTGCCAAAGACTCCGCTCTACACCACACCGTGCCAAGGACCCCGCTCTATACCACACCGTGCCAAAGACTCCACTCTATACCGTGGCGACCCCGTGCCAAAGACTCCGCTCTATACCACACCGTTGCAAAGACTCCGCTCTATACCGCACCGTACCAAAGACTCCGCTCTATACCACACCGTGCCAAAGACTCCGCTCTATACCACACCGTGCCAATGACTCCGCTCTATACCACACCGTGCCAAAGACTCCGCTCTATACCGCACCGTGCCAAAGACCCCGCTCTATACCACACCGTGCCAAAGACTCCGCTCTGTACCGTGGCGACCCCGTGCCAAAGACTCCGCTCTATACCACACCGTGCCAAAGACTCCGCTCTATACCGCACCGTGCCAAAGACTCCGCTCTATACCACACCGTGCCAATGACTCCGCTCTATACCGCACCGTGCCAAAGACTCCGCTCTATACCACACCGTGCCAAAGACTCCGCTCTATACCACACCGTGCCAAAGACTCCGCTCTATACCACACTGTGCCAAAGACTCCGCTCTATACCGCACCGTGCCAAAGACTCCGCTCTATACCACACCGTGCCAATGACTCCGCTCTATACCACACCGTGCCAAAGACTCCGCTCTATACCTTACCGTGCCAAAGACCCCGCTCTATACCACACCGTGCCAAAGACTCCGCTCTGTACCGTGGCGACCCCGTGCCAAAGACTCCGCTCTATACCACACCGTGCCAAAGACTCCGCTCTATACCGCACCGTGCCAAAGACTCCGCTCTATACCACACCGTGCCAATGACTCCGCTCTATACCACACCGTGCCAAAGACTCCGCTCTATACCGCACCGTGCCAAAGACTCCGCTCTATACCACACCGTGCCAAAGACTCCGCTCTATACCACACCGTGCCAAAGACTCCGCTCTATACCACACCGTGCCAAAGACTCCGCTCTATACCACACTGTGCCAAAGACTCCGCTCTATACCGCACCGTGCCAAAGACTCCGCTCTATACCACACCGTGCCAATGACTCCGCTCTATACCACACCGTGCCAAAGACTCCGCTCTATACCGCACCGTGCCAAAGACTCCGCTCTATACCGTGGCGACACCGTGCCAAAGACTCCGCTCTATACCACACCGTGCCAATGACTCCGCTCTATACCACACCGTGCCAAAGACTCCGCTCTATACCGCACCATGCCAAATACTCCGCTCTATACCGTGGCGACACCGTGTCAAAGACTCCGCTCTATACCACACCGTGCCAAAGACTCCGCTCTATACCACACCGTGCCAAAGACTCCGCTCTATACCACGCCGTGCCAAAGACTCCGCTCTACACCACGCCGTGCCAAAGACTCCGCTCTATACCACACCGTGCGAAAGACTCCGCTCTATACCACACCGTGCCAAAGACTCCGCTCTATATCACACCGTGCCAAAGACGCCGCTCTATACCACACCGTGCCAAAGACTCCGCTCTATACCACACCGTGCCAATGACTCCGCTCTATACCACACCGTGCCAAAGACTCCGCTCTATACCACACCGTGCCAAAGACTCCGCTCTATACCACACCGTGCCAAAGACTCCGCTCTATACCACACCGTGCCAATGACTCCGCTCTATACCACACCATGCCAAAGACTCCGCTCTATACCACACCGTGCCAAAGGCTCCGCTCTATACCACACCGTGCCAAAGACTCCGCTCTATACCACACCGTGCCAAAGACTCCGCTCTGTACCACACCGTGCCAAAGACTCCGCTCTATACCACACCGTGCCAAAGACTCCGCTCTATACCACACCGTGCCAAAGACGCCGCTCTATACCACACCGTGCCAAAGACTCCGCTCTATACCACACCGTGCCAAAGACTCCGCTCTATACCACACCGTGCCAAAGACTCCGCTCTATACCACACCGTGCCAAAGACTCCCTCTATACCGTGGCGACACCGTGCCAAAGACTCCGCTCTATACCGTGGCGACACCGTGGGACAACACCAGCTCCGTGTCCTCGTCCAGCGCGAAGAAGGGTGGGGAGAGCGGGTGGCTTTGACTGTTACTAGGGGTAACTGACAAAGGGTTCTTCCATCAGCCCAATGCTATCTGCCTAACCGATAAAAAAGCCAACGGCATACTTTAAGCAGATAACGAGATAATATGTTGTGAAAAAACCCAGCTGAATGCTTCTAGGTATGTGATGTAGGTTGGAGTGTGGGGTTGGTTAGAAGTAGATAGGGGCGAGGCGGACGGGGGTGGGGGGGGGATGACGGGGGGTCGCCGTGACAACCATTACTGCAGTAAGGAGTGCAAACACACCGCTGTAATTTAAGTTGTTGTTTTTCATGTAAACCGAATGATTTCCGCTCCAAATTCACAGAGAAATTTCTATTTATAAATTCGAGTCAGGGCACTGGTTGTCACTCAGTGGTAATCCAGACCGGGACTGATAAACAATGCCCTCTTATCGGGGTATATAGACTAGACCAATCTGACTTTAAGGTTTTGTTTTTGCCAAGGGGGCCGAAACTGTTTTCACAGACACGGTCCTTATATACGAGATGTCTTAGTTAACCTGATATGTTGGTCGGTGTCATGTCGTGGTTAATGTGGCGTCTTAGTGAGAGTGACACGACCCTGCCACACCGGCCTGCTCCGTGCCAATGGGGTTCCGACGATACGGCTGGGGCAGGGGGCGGGGGGAGGGGGAGGGGAGGGGGAAGGTGGATATGGGGCGGGCATCCATCTCCGTTAGGGGCAGGAGTCAGGGGTCAAGGGGCAGGGAGCAGGGGTCAGAGGTTGTAACCCCAACCTTCGGTCACAAATCACTCACAGAAAGAAAAAACAATTGATAGGTCAGCTCAAGCAGCCGGTGCGTATTTCAAATCCCACCTGTGCAAATATCTTTGTTTGGGCATGATAAAGTCTTTCTTCACAAAGGGTAGCGGGTTACAATTAGAGACATGACTTCTCTCCGCCTTAATCATTCCCATTTTCGCTACAAACCTAAACGCGCCATCATTAAAACCAGCCAATGTTTTACGTGTGGGTTGACTACCATATTCATGGTGCGTCAATATTCCCAGGTCGATAATTATGACTAATGCAGTCATAACGCCCCCAGGTATCCGGGCGGCTTATGTGTGAAAAAATTCTCACCGCGGGACATGGCTCAGGGTAAGAGAATGAGAGCGAATGCCCCTCTCTCAGCAAAAGGGGTCCATCTTCCAGTGAGTATCCATCCTCAACATGTTGATTAACTACGTCATAATCACCGGGTAAGACATATCCGCCGAGAGAAATATTTCTCACAAGCGGCACTAAATTATTCTGGCTATGAAAACATTCGATGAAATAAAGGTCAGATTTTATAATTGAAACGTTTATATGTACTAGTTAAAGAAGGAGCTGGAGTATATTCGCACAGCGAATTCTTTAACGTACTTATACAATTGTTATAACACGGCATTGGTTCTGCTCATCCTTTGCGTGGTTCAGTTTGCATGTTTGGACACAGGAAATCGACTATTGTATCAAATGCACTGCACGACTAATTGTGAGCATTAGGGAAACAACGGTTTGGCCTTAAAAAGGACAAAACGACCGATCAACTAATGCACCAGTCAATGTGAAGCCCCAGGGGTGGGGGGGGGGGGGCGTGGGTGGAAATGCATGGGAGAAGTAAACATTTCGAGTTTTGTTTTCTAAATCCCTACACAAGGGTCAAGTCATCCCGCCTAAATTTTCCTGAGGCAATATTAGGCATTTAACGCTTCTACTCATAAAATAGATCATCCATATATGTCATGTCTTGTAATAGGATTTATCCTGCATCATTAAACATGTGGCGCCTTCAGACGTAACACAATTTTTTAATTCTGGTTTAGACCATTGGTCTCTTGCTAATACATTATACATCATCCTGGCGATGTGATAACGAGGACGCATCTACGGCATAGCACTAAGACTTGCAATTAGATAATTCAAAATATCTTCCATTCCATCATGTCTTCGATATCTATATGATCATTATTATTTCGGCTGTAATAGGGTTTTCGTAATGTCACCGACCCCGCACCGCGGACATAATGGAGCATAATAACAGTGCAAAAATATTGAATATTACGCGGCAAGACAGTCTTCGCAGCCGATATTACTAACAGTGTCTCGACGTTTTCCGTTGGTCTTCTGAATCTGCGACATACTCCGAGTACTGCTCCACCGGCCTGTGATCCGGATGGAATCAGGACTTATGGTGTAGAGCGAGTACTCTGAGCACTGCTCCACCGGCCTGTGATCCGGATGGAATCAGGACGTATGGTCTAGAGCGAGTACTCTGAGTACTGCTCCACCCGCCTGTGATCCGGATGGAATCAGGACGTATGGTCTAGAGCGAGTATTCTGAGTACTGCTCCACCGGCCTGTGATCCGGATGGAATCAGGACGTATGGTCTAGAGCGAGTATTCTGAGTACTGCTCCACCGGCCTGTGATCCGGATGGAAACAGGACGTATGGTCTAGAGCGAGTACTCTAAGTACTGCTCCACCAGCTTGTGATCGGGATGAAATCAGGACGGATGGTTTAGAGCGAGTACTCAGAGTACTGCTCCACCGGCCTGTGATCCGGATGGAATCAGGACGTATGGTCTAGAGCGAGTATTTTGAGTACTGCTCCACCGGCCTGTGATCCGGATGGAAACAGGACGTATGGTCTAGAGCGAGTACTCTGAGTACTGATCCACCAGCTTGTGATCCGGATGGAATCAGGACCTGTGGTCTAGAGCGAGTACTCTGAGTACTGCTCCACCGGCCTGTGATCCGGATGGAAACAGGACTTATGGTTTAGAGCGAGTACTCTGAGTACTGCTCCACCGGCCTGTGATCCAGATGGAATCAGGACGTATGGTCTAGAGCGAGTATTCTGAGTACTGCTCCACCGGCCTGTGATCCGGATGGAAACAGGACGTATGGTCTAGAGCGAGTACTCTGAGTACTGCTCCACCAGCTTGTGATCCGGATGAAATCAGGACGTATGGTCTAGAGCGAGTACTCTGAGTACTGCTCCACCGGCCTGTGATCCAGATGGAATCAGGACCTGTGGTCTAGAGCGAGTACTCTGAGTACTGCTCCACCGGCCTGTGATCCGGATGGAAACAGGACGTATGGTCTAGAGCGAGTACTCTGAGTACTGCTTCACCAGCTTGTAATCCGGATGAAATCAGGACGGATGGCTTAGAGCGAGTACTCAGAGTACTGCTCCACCGGCCTGTGATCCGGATGGAATCAGGACGTATGGTCTAGAGCGAGTATTTTGAGTACTGCTCCACCGGCCTGTGATCCGGATGGAAACAGGACGTATGGTCTAGAGCGAGTACTCTGAGTACTGATCCACCAGCTTGTGATCCGGATGGAATCAGGACCTGTGGTCTAGAGCGAGTACTCTGAGTACTGCTCCACCGGCCTGTGATCCGGATGGAAACAGGACTTATGGTTTAGAGCGAGTACTCTGAGTACTGCTCCACCGGCCTGTGATCCAGATGGAATCAGGACGTATGGTCTAGAGCGAGTATTCTGAGTACTGCTCCACCGGCCTGTGATTCGGATGGAAACAGGACGTATGGTCTAGAGCGAGTACTCTGAGTACTGCTCCACCAGCTTGTGATCCGGATGAAATCAGGACGTATGGTCTAGAGCGAGTACTCAGAGTACTGATCCACCGGCCTGTGATCCGGATGGAATCAGGACCTGTGGTCTAGAGCGAGTACTCTGAGTACTGCTCCACCGGCCTGTGATCCGGATGGAAACAGGACGTATGGTCTAGAGCGAGTACTCTGAGTACTGCTTCACCAGCTTGTAATCCGGATGAAATCAGGACGGATGGCTTAGAGCGAGTACTCAGAGTACTGCTCCACCGGCCTGTGATCCGGATGGAATCAGGACGTATGGTCTAGAGCGAGTATTTTGAGTACTGCTCCACCGGCCTGTGATCCGGATGGAATCAGGACGTATGGTCTAGAGCGAATATTCTGAGTACTGCTCCACCGGCCTGTGATCCGGATGGAATCAGGACGGATGGCTTTGAGCGAGTACTCTGAGTACTGCCCCACCAGCTTGTGATCCGGATGGAATCAGGACGTATGGTCTAGAGCGAGTACTCTGAGTACTGATCCACCGGCCTGTGATCCGGATGGAATCAGGACGTATGATCTAGAGCGAGTACTCTGAGTACTGTTTCACCGGCCTGTGATCCGGATGGAATCAGGACGTATGGTCTAGAGCGAGTACTCAGAGTACTGCTCCACCGGCCTGTGATCCGGATGGAATCAGGACGTATGATCTAGAGCGAGTACTCTGAGTACTGCTTCACCGGCCTGTGATCCGGATGGAATCAGGACGTATGATCTAGAGCGAGTACTCTGAGTACTGTTTCACCGGCCTGTGATCCGGATGAAATCAGGACGTATGGTCTAGAGCGAGTACTCTGAGTACTGCTCCACCGGCCTGTTATCCGGATGGAAACAGGACGTATGGTCTAGAGCGAGTACTCTGAGTACTGTTTCACCGGCCTGTGATCCGGATGGAATCAGGACGTATGGTCTAGAGGGAACTTTATATCAAAAGGACCAAAGTGGAAATAGTTTTTGTTCGGCTCGTCTGCTTGCGACTGCTAATGCTAACTTATAACAGCGTAATATATAACAAATATAATGATTGAGTTAAAAACGACAAAAGACAGAAAAGAAGATAAATACCGACTATTAATAAATGGAATGCCAGCGCGGCTTGGTTTGTATGCCTGGGGTTGAAAGTGAATGGCCCTCGCGTTATTGCGATGTTTCGTTAATAGACGAGATGGTAATGGAAGGAAGTGATGCTGGGGTGAACCCTTTGGCGGCGGGCTTTAGTGTCAGAATGGGTTGTGTCACCGCCGGGCGGGGGTGGGCTCTGTCACGGGCTGTGTTTGTGTGACAAGGCCGGGCCAAGTGTATAGCTGGCGACCTATTGTGACCGGCATGTGTTTAATGACCCAGCACACCATCACAGGCCCAGTTAAATCAATAAACCTTTTGTGTCTTCTTCACTGATGCGTCGTGGGCGACGAAAACGCGCCGATAAACAGTAAATACCATTCCCCTCACCCCCCCCCCACCCTCACCCCCCGTCCCATCTCCCCGGGACCATACCCCATCACTATCAGCCCCCCCCCACCAAAAAAAGACATTACTACGTGGTTTGCTCGTTCCCCGGCATCCAACTCTCGCGCACCCCCTGAGAACTCCAGCAGAGGGCGCCAACCGCGCGGTGTTTACCCTGGCAGCAGGTATCTGGGCGGTAGCTGGCTTTCCATTGATCAGGGGGACCCAGTCAGAGGGAGAGGTCTTTGGCCATACAAAAACACCGGGCGACGGTGTATGCCGTAACGCGTGGGTAATGGCGCTATCATTCAGCCTGATGCGGGCCCTAACTGCCCCTTCTCACGGACAAACGCCATATTCTCGTACTCACCGTTAATGCCCCCGGCACGGACGGATGGCGGCGGGCCGGCACTCGTCACAACGCCGCGGGTAAGGCGCGGGGCGACACTTCTTTAAGGGGAGGGGGACGGGGGTGGGGGGGGGACGGAGGGTGGGCGGAGGGGTGGAGGGAGGTGAATGGGGTAAATAGGGTAGGGGGATAAGATAAGACGCTTGAGAGGCCCGAAACTCCGTTTGGGAGTACATTATTAACCAACCCGATCACTAAGCCTCCTTTCCCCTTACGCACCCGCACCCCGTCTCTCCCTCCTTCCCTCCGATATGTGTAAGGTATCACCTACCCCCGTCTCGCCGTACCCCGCCTCTCCCCCCCCCCGCTCCCAGCCTCCCGGTCATTACATCCAAGTGATTTTTTCCCGGAGTGCCGCTCCCATCATCACCTTAATCCCCTGCAATATTGATGGGCCGCACAGAACAACGACTTCCCCGCTATTAACGGCACGCAGGGGTGCCAAACGCACAGACATCTATCGGCGACGTTTGTAAACACCTCGCCAGGGGTGGGGTGGTGGTTCAGGGGGAAGGGGAAAGCATTGAAAGCGAAACGACGGAAGAAACATAGAGAGAGGGGGGGGGCAGGAGGAAGAGGGGGAGGATGCGGAGGACGTGGGGGAGGGGGAGGAGAAGGAGCGGAGGAGGAGGGGAGGAGGAGGAAGGAGGAGGAGGAGGAGGGAGAGGTGGATGAGGAAAATGAGGGGGAGGAGGAGGATGGTGGGGTGGGGACGGGTGGGGTCGGTGCGCGGGAGTCGGCGGCTGGGCGAGGGGCGGGCGGGGGCGGGGTGAGTGGGGGGGGGGGGGCTGTCAGGGTGCAATATCGGTTGGGCTTCGATTGCTCCCAGTGATCACCCGGAACAAGTATTTTATTTATGTTTCATGGAGACGAGAAACGTCGCGCTGAACCGGAAGTATAGTGGGATATCTGTCCCCCAACGCCACCCCACCCCCCTCACACACACACACGCGCACCTTTGGTCCAATCAATGCCACAGCAATAATGGCAACAAATCTATTCCCCCTATGATATCGGCGCCTCTGCCTCCCCTCCCAGCCTCGCCCCCCACGCCATTCGTTTTTTTCAACCAATCCTTCACGAGGGACATGTGTGGGTTAAACGCGCGCATGCGCAATAAGAGGGGTAATGATCACCGTTTTCCTTGGGCGCGACTGTTTACCGGAAGTTCATCAGAGCAGCACACGCAGACGAGCTTTGTTGCAGCCCCTCCCTTCAGAGTTTTGTATAATAAGTTTATGTTGAGTGAAGCCTGTAAGAATCATTTGCAATTTGTTGCATAACATCCTTGCTAGTCTAAGCTGTAGTTGATGAGAGGCGGCGACGAAGAGTTATAGGGGAAGGGAAAATATAACACCGTTCACGGCCGTTTAGGAAATATAAAATTAGCTCTAGTTGATTTTGAGTTTTAAATCTGGTAATTAACAACGGTTCACCTGTCGCTCTCCCGATCACGATGTCATTCTCCACTCTTTTGTTACTAATTCATTGTGTTTTTCTGTATATGTCATTGTCGCGCTATTAATAAATAAATGTCTTATCTTATTTTATCTTATCTTATCTTAGTAAATAAATGAAGGTGACATACACTTAAAGTGGAAAGGGAAGGGGTACTGTTCTTTCGGTTTTTACCAGTGCGTTTATTGGTGAAATGTTAAATGCCGTGGGTGGAAACTAACATAAGGGCTCGCGGAGATAACACATCCCGGAGATAACACATCCCGGAGATAACACATCCCGGAGATAACACATCCCGGAGATAACACATCCCGGAGATAACACATCATAACGTTAAGTTAAACAATATGATCATATCTCCAAGCAGGTGTTTGTATATTCAGAATTCTGGTTATATTGCGTCAGTGGGAGAAGGGAAGGAAGCGCAGAGCCATGTCCCCAGGGTAACCTCCTAATCTTTGCGAAAAAGGTCATATCTTTTCGACAGGCAGGAGGCGGCGGTCCTGATAATTAAAAAGCCAACACAGCGCAAAGCGTTTCAATAAGACATATTTGCGCAATTATTGCCCAACAAATTAATAAAGATAGGTGGCTATTAAAGGTTTTTGCCATATTTTTACACAATTATTTTCCAAAGGGAATCCTTAAAATAGGTGACCATCAAAGGAAGGTTTTTGCCTTAATAGGATAACTAAAACATATAACGATCGGCCGGGGGGGGGGGGGGAGGGGGGGGGCGTGTAACTAAAGAAGAAGGGAATCAAATATATACCCAGGTTAGGATTACTGGCGGAATTAAGTTAGCTTAGCTGGCTAACATGACCAGGAATCCTTAAAATAGGTGGCCATCAAAGGAAGGGGTTTGCCTTAATAGGATAACTAAAACATATAACGATCGGCCGGGGGGGGGGGGGCGTGTAACTAAAGAAGAAGGGAATCAAATATATACCCAGGTTAGGATTACTGGCGGAATTAAGTTAGCTTAGCTGGCTAACATGACCAGGAAAGTCTACGCTCCTACGTCACGTGAAATAAAAAAAAAATAATCACGGGGAACGTAAATAACCCTTGCCCAACCTCCCCCGCCCCTCTCTATCGTAAGCACTACTGTTTCTGTGGATCACAACATAACCTGCTGCCCGTGAAATCAACTTGTCAAACATGTGGTGTTAAAGATAGCAGTGCGGCATTATTATCCTCATTATGGCAAATGACATGTTCCTGTTGCTCCAGGAAGCGTTTCGAATATCTTCATTCCACCGTTATTATGATTCATGTCGCCTGAACTCCTGAGGGTAGGTGCAACCCTAGCTCAGGCAAGTACCGCACAACTCAAATGCTTCAGTCCTTTCTCCAAATATATCTTTAAACGACACTTGTCATATCACCTGATGGTTGTTAATGGTAGGCCTGCCTAACGATTGGTCGGTGCAGCGGTGCCTCCCCCCTCCCCCTCATGACCAACGTCTCTGATGACACAATGTGCTGTACCCCCTCCCGCTTCCCATCCACCTCTAATGGACTCCGCCGTTCTTTCACGTAACGGTTGAAAGGTGAGCCACATAAAGGGGAAACTTTCAACAACAAAAAAACGCCGATTTAGTGATATGTTGTCCAAGCCGTCCATGTTAGGAAAGGAACAAGAAAATGGAACTCGATATTAGATTGACATCCGGTTAAGAGGATTTAACGCCCTTTTATTCATTTAGTGATACAGAAAAGCCTTCTCATTTACAGACTGAGATTGTTTTCAGTTGATGTTATTGTTTTATGTCCAAATGTGTAACGGCTGAATCAGAAGATTCGACAAGAAGTGTTATGGATGGAATGATTATTGAAGTTTTCTTGTGCGAACTAATATTACTTATAAAATAGCTTGTTTTCCGAAATAGATGGCAGGCAGACATGACATACTAGTGACCTACCCCCACTCCCTTGTCCAGAAGCCAAGTCTCTTACAAGAAGTAAAAGACGAAGGGATGTTAAGGACTGTTTTCAATGGCCGGTTTTGAAGAAGGCTAAATCCCACCCCCCCCCCGGTCGAATGAATAATTTATGTTCATACATTTATAATTGATGCAGAGGCGTTGTTGACCTGTGATGTCTATGTTAAAGGCCAGCAGCCCACCCTCCGGTGACCCATAGTCACACACACACAGCTATACACCCTCCCGTGACCCATAGTCTCACACACACAGCTATACACCCTCCCGTGACCCATAGTCACACACACACAGCTATACACCCTCCCGTGACCCATAGTCACACACACACAGCTATACACCCTCCCGTGACCCATAGTCACCCACACACAGCTATACACCCTCCCGTGACCCATAGTCACACACACACAGCTATACACCCTCCGGTGACCCATAGTCACACACACACAGCTATACACCCTCCCGTGACCCATAGTCTCACACACACAGCTATACACCCTTCCGTGACCCATAGTCACACACACACAGCTATACACCCTCCGGTGACCCATAGTCACACACACACAGCTATACACCCTCCCGTAACCCATAGTCACACACACACAGCTAAACACCCTCCTGTGACCCATAGTCACACACACACAGCTATACACCCTCCCGTGACCCATAGTCACACACACACAGCTATACACCCTCCCGTGACCCATAGTCACACACACACAGCTATACACCCTCCCGTGACCCATAGTCACACACACACAGCTATACACCCTCCCGTGACCCATAGTCACACACACACAGCTATACACCCTCCCGTGACCCATAGTCACACACACACAGCTATACACCCTCCCGTGACCCATAGTCACACACAGACAGCTATACACCCTCCCGTGACCCATAGTCACACACACACAGCTATACACCCTCCCGTGACCCATAGTCACACACACACAGCTATACACCCTCCCGTGACCCATAGTCACACACACACAGCTATACACCCTCCCGTGACCCATAGTCACACACACACAGCTATACACCCTCCCGTGACCCATAGTCACACACAGACAGCTATACACCCTCCCGTGACCCATAGTCACACACACACAGCTATACACCCTCCCGTGACCCATAGTCACACACACACAGCTATACACCCTCCCGTGACCCATAGTCACACACACACAGCTATACACCCTCCCGTGACCCATAGTCACACACACACAGCTATACACCCTCCCGTGACCCATAGTCACACACACACAGCTATACACCCTCCCGTGACCCATAGTCACACACACACAGCTATACACCCTCCCGTGACCCATAGTCACACACACACAGCTATACACCCTCCCGTGACCCATAGTCACACACACACAGCTATACACCCTCCCGTGACCCATAGTCACACACACACAGTTATACAGCCTCCCGTGACCCATAGTCACACACACACAGCTATACACCCTCCGGTGACCCATAGTCACACACACACAGCTATACACCCTCCCGTGACCCATAGTCACACACACACAGCTATACACTCTGCCGTGACCCATAGTCACACACACACAGCTATACACCCTCCCGTGACCCATAGTCACACACACACAGCTATACACCCTCCCGTGACCCATAGTCACACACACACAGCTATACACCCTCCCGTGACCCATAGTCTCACACACACAGCTATACACCCTTCCGTGACCCATAGTCACACACACACAGCTATACACCCTCCGGTGACCCATAGTCACACACACACAGCTATACACCCTCCCGTAACCCATAGTCACACACACACAGCTATACACCCTCCCGTGACCCATAGTCACACACACACAGCTATACACCCTCCCGTGACCCATAGTCACACACACACAGCTATACACCCTCCCGTGACCCATAGTCACACACACACAGCTATACACCCTCCCGTGACCCATAGTCACACACACACAGCTATACACCCTCCCGTGACCCATAGTCACACACACACAGCTATACACCCTCCCGTGACCCATAGTCACACACACACAGCTATACACCCTCCCGTGACCCATAGTCTCACACACACACAGCTATACACCCTCCCGTGACCCATAGTCTCACACACACAGCTATACACCCTCTCGTGACCCATAGTCACACACACACAGCTATGCACCCTCCCGTGACCTATAGTAACACACACACAGCTATACACCCTCCCATGACCCATAGTCACACACACACACAGCTTTACACCCTCCTGTGACCCATAGTCACACACACACACAGCTATCCACCCTCCCGTGACCCATAGTCACACACACACAGCTATACACCCTCCCGTGACCCATAGTCACACACACACAGCTATACACCCTCCCGTGACCCATAGTCTCACACACACACAGCTATACACCCTCCCGTGACCCATAGTCTCACACACACACAGCTATACACCCTCCCGTGACCCATAGTCTCACACACACAGCTATACACCCTCCCGTGACCCATAGTCACACACACACAGCTATACACCCTCCCGTGACCCATAGTCACACACACACAGCTATACACCCTCCCGTGACCCATAGTCACACACACACAGCTATCCACCCTCCCGTGACCCATAGTCACACACACACAGCTATACACCCTCCCGTGACCCATAGTCACACACACACAGCTATACACCCTCCCGTGACCCATAGTCACACACACACAGCTATACACTTTCCCGTGACCCATAGTCTCACACACACAGCTATACACCCTCCCGTGACCCATAGTCACACACACACAGCCAGACACCCTCCCGTGACCCATAGTCACACACACACAGATATACACCCTCCCGTGACCCATAGTCACACACACAGCTATACACCCTCCGGTGATCCATAGTCACACATACACAGCTATACACCCTCCCGTGACCCATAGTCACACACACACAGCTATACACCCTCCCGTGACCCATAGTCACACACACACAGCTATACACCCTCCCGTGACCCATAGTCACACACACACAGCTATACACCCTCCCGTGACCCATAGTCACACACACACAGCTATACACCCTCCCGTGACCCATAGTCTCACACACACACAGCTATACACCCTCCCGTGACCCATAGTCTCACACACACACAGCTATACACCCTCCCGTGACCCATAGTCTCACACACACAGCTATACACCCTCCCGTGACCCATAGTCACACACACACAGCTATACACCCTCCCGTGACCCATAGTCACACACACACAGCTATACACCCTCCCGTGACCCATAGTCACACACACACAGCTATCCACCCTCCCGTGACCCATAGTCACACACACACAGCTATACACCCTCCCGTGACCCATAGTCACACACACACAGCTATACACCCTCCCGTGACCCATAGTCACACACACACAGCTATACACTTTCCCGTGACCCATAGTCTCACACACACAGCTATACACCCTCCCGTGACCCATAGTCACACACACACAGCTAGACACCCTCCCGTGACCCATAGTCACACACACACAGATATACACCCTCCCGTGACCCATAGTCACACACACAGCTATACACCCTCCGGTGATCCATAGTCACACATACACAGCTATACACCCTCCCGTGACCCATAGTCACACACACACAGCTATACACCCTCCCGTGACCCATAGTCACACACACACAGCTATACACCCTCCCGTGACCCATAGTCACACACACACAGCTATACACCCTCCCGTGACCCATAGTCACACATAAAACAGCTATACACCCTCCCGTGACCCATAGTCACACACACACAGCTATACACCCTCCCGTGACCCATAGTCACACACACACAGCTATACACCCTCCCGTGACCCATAGTCACACACACACAGCTATACACCCTCCCGTGACCCATAGTCACACACACACAGCTATACACCCTCCCGTGACCCATAGTCACACACACACAGCTATACACCCTCCCGTGACCCATAGTCACACACACACAGCTATACACTTTCCCGTGACCCATAGTCACACACACAGCTATACACTTTCCCGTGACCCATAGTCTCACACACACAGCTATACACCCTCCCGTGACCCATAGTCTCACACACACAGCTATACACCCTCCCGTGACCCATAGTCACACACACACAGCTATACACCCTCCCGTGACCCATAGTCACACACACACAGCTATCCACCCTCCCGTGACCCATAGTCACACACACACAGCTATACACCCTCCCGTGACCCATAGTCACACACACACAGCTATACACTTTCCCGTGACCCATAGTCTCACACACACAGCTATACACCCTCCCGTGACCCATAGTCACACACACACAGCTAGACACCCTCCCGTGACCCATAGTCACACACACACAGATATACACCCTCCCGTGACCCATAGTCACACACACACAGCTATACACCCTCCCGTGACCCATAGTCACACACACACAGCTATACACCCTCCCGTGACCCATAGTCACACACACACAGCTATACACCCTCCCGTGACCCATAGTCACACACACACAGTTATACACCCTCCCGTGACCCATAGTCACACACACACAGCTATACACCCTCCCGTGACCCATAGTCACACACACACAGCTATACACCCTCCCGTGACCCATAGTCTCACACACACACAGCTATACACCCTCCCGTGACCCATAGTCACACACACACAGCTATACACCCTCCCGTGACCCATAGTCACACACACACAGCTATACACCCTCCCGTGACCCATAGTCACACACACACAGCTATACACCTCCCGTGACCCATAGTCACACACACACAGCTATACACCCTCCCGTGACCCATAGTCACACACACACAGCTATACACCCTCCCGTGACCCATAGTCACACACACAGCTATACACTTTCCCGTGACCCATAGTCTCACACACACAGCTATACACCCTCCCGTGACCCATAGTCACACACACACAGCTAGACACCCTCCCGTGACCCATACTCACACACACACAGATATACACCCTCCCGTGACCCATAGTCACACACACACAGCTATACACCCTCCGGTGACCCATAGTCACACACACACAGCTAGACACCCTCCCGTGACCCATAGTCACACACACACAGCTATACACCCTCCGGTGACCCATAGTCACACACACACAGCTATAACCCTCCCGTGACCCATAGTCACACACACACAGCTATACACCCTCCCGTGACCCATAGTCACACAAACACGGCTATACACCCTCCCGTGACCCATAGTCACACACACACACACAGCTATACACCCTCCCGTGACCCATAGTCACACACACACAGCTATACACCCTCCCGTGACCCATAGTCACACACACACAGCTATACACCCTCCCGTGACCCATAGTCACACACACACAGCTATACACCCTCCGGTGACCCATAGTCACACACACACACAGCTATACACCTTCCCGTGACCCATAGTCACACACACACAGCTATACACCCTCCCGTGACCCATAGTCACACACACACAGCTATACACCCTCCGGTGACCCATAGTCACACACACACAGCTATACACCCTCCGGTGACCCATAGTCACACACACACAGCTATACACCCTCCCGTGACCCATAGTCTCACACACACAGCTATGCACCCTCTCGTGACCCATAGTCACACACACACAGCTATGCACCCTCCCGTGACCTATAGGAACACACACACAGCTATACACCCTCCCGTGACCCATAGTCACACACACACACAGCTTTACACCCTCCTGTGACCCATAGTCACACACACACAGCTATCCACCCTCCCGTGACCCATAGTCACACACACACAGCTATACACCCTCCCGTGACCCATAGTCACACACACACAGCTATACACCCTCCCGTGACCCATAGTCTCACACACACACAGCTATACACCCTCCCGTGACCCATAGTCACACACACACACACAGCTATACACCCTCCCGTGACCCATAGTCTCACACACACAGCTATACACCCTCCCGTGACCCATAGTCACACACACACAGCTATACACCCTCCCGTGACCCATAGTCACACACACACAGCTATACACCCTCCCGTGACCCATAGTCACACACACACAGCTATCCACCCTCCCGTGACCCATAGTCACACACACAGAGCTATACACCCTCCCGTGACCCATAGTCACACACACACAGCTATACACCCTCCCGTGACCCATAGTCACACACACACAGCTATACACCCTCCCGTGACCCATAGTCACACACACACAGCTATACACCCTCCCGTGACCCATAGTCACACACACACAGCTATCCACCCTCCCGTGACCCATAGTCACACACACACAGCTATACACCCTCCCGTGACCCATAGTCACACACACACAGCTATACACCCTCCCGTGACCCATAGTCACACACACACAGCTATACACCCTCCCGTGACCCATAGTCACACACACACAGCTATACACCCTCCCGTGACCCATAGTCACACACACACAGCTATACACCCTCCCGTGACCCATAGTCAGACACACACAGCTATACACCCTCCCGTGACCCATAGTCACACACACACAGCTATACACCCTCCCGTGACCCATAGTCACACACACACAGCTATGCACCCTCCCGTGACCCATAGTCACACATACACAGCTATACACCCTCCCGTGACCCATAGTCACACACACACAGCTATACACCCTCCCGTGACCCATAGTCACACACACACAGCTACACACCCTCCCGTGACCCATAGTCACACACACGCAGCTATACACCCTCCCGTGATCCATAGTCACACACACACAGCTATACACCCTCCCGTGATCCATAGTCACACACACACAGCTATACACCCTCCCGTGACCCATAGTCACACACACAGCTATACACCTTCCCGTGACCCATAGTCACACACACACAGCTATACACCCTCCCGTGACCCATAGTCACACACACACAGCTATCCACCCTCCCGTGACCCATAGTCACACACACACAGCTATACACCCTCCCGTGACCCATAGTCACACACACACAGCTATACACCCTCCCGTGACCCATAGTCACACACACACAGCTATACACCCTCCCGTGACCCATAGTCACACACACGCAGCTATACACCCTCCCGTGATCCATAGTCACACACACACAGCTATACACCCTCCCGTGACCCATAGTCACACACACACAGCTATACACCCTCCCGTGACCCATAGTCACACACACACAGCTAGACACCCTCCCGTGACCCATAGTCACACACACACACATCTATACACCCTCCCGTGACCCATAGTCACACACACACAGCTATACACCCTCCCGTGACCCATAGTCACACACACACAGCTATACACCCTCCCGTGACCCATAGTCACACACACACAGCTATACACCCTCCCGTGACCCATAGTCACACACACACAGCTATACACCCTCCCGTGACCCATAGTCAGACACACACACACAGCTATACACCCTCCCGTGACCCATAGTCACACACAGACAGCTATACACCCTCCCGTGACCCATAGTCACACATACACAGCTATACACCCTCCCGTGACCCATAGTCACACACACACAGCTATACACCCTCCCGTGACCCATAGTCACACACACACAGCTCTACACCCTCCCGTGACCCATAGTCAGACACACACACACAGCTTCACACTCGCAGGCCGACACCAGCCACCACGTCAGCGGACAGCGAGCTGGCTGCCAGGCTGTTGTAACGAGTTGCTTGATGACCTTGATCAACACGACACACTCGCCATCCTACCAGTGCACGTGATATTTGACCTCGGGTATGGCTAAATGTAGACTAAGGTACCAGTGCTTCTGGGCGCAGGGCTGGCGAGTATGGACAAGAGTAATGAACGACTAAATGGTCCATTTACTTCAGCACTTCTACGCTTACACAGTGGACATGGAACAAGGGATGTGGTGTCCTGTGTCAGGCCCCCGGATCCAAACTCACGTGCAGACCTAGGTCGAGGCAAATACTGACGTAAGCAAGCATAATGACCACTATTACGAGTTGGTGGTCATGTTAACTAGTACAATAGCGTCAAATCTGAAGGCCGCTAAAATGCCGTATTCTGAGTCATATAGGCTTACCTGCCTAGTTGCACCTGCCATGTTTCTTGGCAACAATATATGGTATCAAAATGGCCAACTATATGTGGGAAAGCTTGCGATTTGCGGACATACAGTCAGTCGCAAAATGCTTTACCTTGATCGTTGCATGCGGAAATTAAACCAAAGGAGCAGAGACAAGTCAACGCCTTAAATTTAGATTCAACTCGTAATAACAGTAATAGCGCGAGTTTTGCGTGGCGTTAGGCATCTTGTTGGCCCTTCATCAAGCTGTAGCAGTCCTTCACTTTCGTTACCCGCCCTCGGCCAAAATGGCCCTTCATCAAGCTGTAGCAGTCCTGTAGCAGTCCTTCACTTTCGTTACCCGCCCGAGGCCACAACTGGCGGGCTGCTTTAGCTTGATATCGGGGCAATAAGATTGCCTAACGCCCCGCTAACTCGCGTTACGGTTATATTCATTGATACTAAGCTAGACCCAACCCGAAAAAGCAAAACGTGCGTTTAATCCCCTAATGAGAGGCATCTCTTTGTAAGACTCACCCCGCAAATAGAAGTTTAATATATCCGCTCCAAGCATGATTAGTCACACATTAGTTAAAGTTACTGACATGATATAATTACACACTGACATAATATCATTACACACTGAGAGGATATCATTACACACTGACAGGATATCATTACAAACTGACGTGACATCATTGCACTCCCATGACATAATTACAAACTGACATATCATTACACTCGCATGATATCATTACAAACTGACATTATATCATTACACACTCCCATGGTATCATTACACACTGACATGATATCATTACATTCACATGAATCCATTACACAATGATATGATATCATTAAACAATTTTTTTTTTTTTTTTCAATTACAGCACATATGATAAAGTTACATCACGCACAATGTACATAACATTAACATAAAATTATATCTCCTATGTCAAAAAAATTGATTGGTGAAATGTTAACATGCCTTGGGTGGAAACTAACATAAGGCCTCGCGGAGATAACACATCCCGGAGATAACACATCCCGGAGATAACACATCCCGGAGATAACACAACCCGGAGATAACACATCCCGGAGATAACACATCCCGGAGATAACACATCCCGGAGATAACACATCATAACGTTAAGTTAAACAATATGATCATATCTCCAGGTAGGTGTTTGTATATTCAGAATTCTGGTTATATTGCGTCAGTGGGAGAAGGGAGGGAAGCGCAGAGCCATGTCCCCAGGGTAACCTCCTAATCTTTGCGAAAAAGGTCATATCTTTTCGACAGGCAGGAGGCGGCGGTTCTGATAATTAAGAAGCCAACACAGCGCAAAGCGTTCCAATAAGACATATTTGCGCAATTATTGCCCAACAAATTAATAAAGATAGGTGGCTATTAAAGGAACGTTTTTGCCATATTTGCACAATTATTTTCCAAAGGGAATCCTTAAAATAGGTGGCCATCAAAGGAAGGTTTTTGCCTTAATAGGATAACTAAAACATATAACGATCGGCCGGGGGGGTGGGGGGGGCGGGAGGGGGGGGGGCGTGTAACTAAAGAAGAAGGGAATCAAATATATACCCAGGTTAGGATTACTGGCGGAATTAAGTTAGCTTAGCTGGCTAACATGACCAGGAATCCTTAAAATAGGTGGCCATCAAAGGAAGGTTTTTGCCTTAATAAGATAACTAAAACATATAACGATCGGCCGGGGGGGGGGGGGGGTGGGGAGGGGGGGCGTGTAACTAAAGAAGAAGGGAATCAAATATATACCCAGGTTAGGATTACTGGCGGAATTAAGTTAGCTTAGCTGGCTAACATGACCAGGAAAGTCTACGCTCCTACGTCACGTGAAATAAAAAAAAAAATCACTAATCAAAAAGATTGCCTAACGCCCCGCTAACTCGCGTTACGGTTATATTCATTGATACTAAGCTAGACCCAACCCGAAAAAGCAAAAGGTGCGTTTAATCCCCTAATGAGAGGCATCTCTTTGTAAGACTCACCCCGCAAATAGAAGTTTAATATATCCGCTCCAAGCATGATTAGTCACACTTTAGTTAAAGTTACTGACATGATATAATTACACACTGACATGATGTTACACACGGACATGATATCATTACACACTGACAGGATATCATTACACAATGAGAGGATATCATTACACACTGACAGGATATCATTACACAATGACAGAATATCATTACACACTGAGAGGATATCATTACACACGGACATGATATCATTACACACTGACAGAATATCATTACACACTGAGAGGATATCATTACACACTGACAGGATATCATTACACACTGACAGAATATCATTACACACTGAGAGGATATCATTACACACTGACAGAATATCATTACACACTGAGAGGATATCATTACACACTGACAGAATATCATTACACACTGAGAGGATATCATTACACACTGACAGAATATCATTACACACTGACGTGACATCATTGCACTCCCATGATATAATTACAAACTGACATATCATTACACTCGCATGATATCATTACAAACTGACATTATATCATTACACACTCCCATGGTATCATTACACACTGACATGATAGCATTACATTCACATGAATCCATTACACAATGATATGATATCATTAAACAATTTTTTTTTTTTTTTTTTTTTTTTTTTTTCAATTACAGCACATATGATAAAGTTACATCACGCACAATGTACATAACATTAATATAAAATTATATCTCCTATGTCAAAAAAAATGGTTGGATGGGTTGCCACTTCGTCTGGAATTTCCTAATGTGATTCCAGCCGTGACTCTGAGCAATATACCTTTCCGTGTGAAACTTGGATTTTATGGCATTTATGCCCCCTTGGAAAGTTGGAATTGTACTTTTCCATTTTGATACAAATATATATCTCTTAATAATGAGCACAATATGATTTAACAAGTTACTATTTGAAACATCTGTCATTCCCAGTAAAATATTTTTAACTGATAATAACGCAGCAAAATTAATTCTGGCAACCACCTCTAACCATGTTGCCAATCTCTCCCAAAGTGGTTGTATACATGGACAATCGAAGAAAAATGCCCTAATGACTCTGGTTCAGCGTTACAGAAAGTATAACGGTCTATATCCTTAATCTTGCATCGTTTCAAAAACACATTTGTGGCTGTTATCCTATGCAATATATCAAACTGAAAACTTCTTAATCTTTCATCAATCGTACAATTATAAGAAAGCTTGTAAATTCGTTGCCATTCTAAAATTGACATGCTGCAATCCAAAAACCTTTGCCATTTGGCCTCATTAACACAGTTAAACGGGAGTACATGCACTAGTCTCGAATAAACATAATGGCAGACACGTTTTTCTTTTTGCATTTCATCTAAACGACTATTCCTACTATCGTTAGCAAGCGCTTCATCTTGGTTACAAGCTAGTCGCCAGTCGCGGGGCAACGAATATATAAGACCATAAAAATCAGCAAAATTAATGTCAACCTTGTATTTTTCTTTAAACTCAAACCAACCTAGTAAGCTTCCGCTGTCATTCGTTAAATCTCTTATATACCTTAAACCCTTGCTTAAAAAATCGTTCTTCCTGGACAAAATATTAGTATTTGTCAAGAAATGTGTGTTCCATATTGGGTATTTTAGTATCTCAGTTTCAGATATACCTTGCGAATTTCGATAATGATACCAGGCATTGAAGACATCCGCCCAAAATGGGTTGGAGATCTTGCAGAAAAGTTTTGTAGACTGGAGGTCTACCTCCCAACATAATTTCTTTTCTTCGCAAATCGTTTCACAAAGTAAATTTTGCCAGGTACCACATGTGTTTACTAGTCTACTAATCCATGCGATTTTCAGTGCTTTAATAAACGAAGGGACATGGGTGAGGCCCATGCCTCCGGAATCTATCCCTTTGCACATTCTACTCATAGAGACCTTAGGTGTCTTATTTCTCCATATAAACTTGCGGATAGCACTAGTGAGCTGATCAATATAAGCTTGGCCTGGTGTTGGAAGCGCTGACATTAAATGTACAAGCTTTGGTAAGGCCAGTGATTTTACAACTGTCACTCTACCCCTAAGAGACAAATTCCTTTTTCCATATACCTTCAAAATTCTATTGAATTCTTTTATTTTCCTATCATAATTTAGAGCGATCATCTGGTCCAAATTAGCACTAAACTGAATACCTAACAAAACAAATTCCTCGCCCCACTCCAGTGGGATATCCGTACATACTCTCATAACGCGATTTGTTTTCCCAATCCAAATGGCTTTTGTCTTATCGACGTTCACGCGCAGCCCCGAACAAATATAAAATTCCTCCATAATCTTTAACACACGTCTTAGGGATTCCTCACTGCCGTCCAGCATCAAAAATGTATCATCAGCATATTGACCAATAATATATTCAATTTTTTTAATAGTAATACCTTTCACAGAACTATCCGATTTTAGGAACATCGCTAAAGGCTCGATGGCTAATATAAATAAATAGGGGGAAAGCGGATCTCTTGGCCTACAACCTCTGCCTAGTGTAAACCATTCAGACATAGTACCGTTGTTAATAATACAACTCTTTGGTTCTTTATATACTATATTGAACCATTTGATAAAAGACGGGCCAAATCCATATGCTTCCAAAACCTTATTTGTGTACTCCCAGCTCAAAGTATCGAATGCCTTCTCAAAATCTACCAGGAGTAACATACCAGACTTATTATTACTTAACAAATAATGCATTATGTCGTAAACTAATCTGGTACTTTCCCCAATGAATCTACCTTTCAGAAAAGCCTTCTGGTCTGTACTAATAACATCTGGCAATACCTGTCTCATTCTGCTTGCCAAGGCACCTGTTATTATTTTAAAATCTGCGTTCAGCAGCGATATAGGCCGCCAGTTCCTTAAGAATTCCCGTGGCTTGTCGCCTTTGGGTAAGCATGTAATAACCCCCTGTTTCTGTGTAATTGATAGCGATTCAGTGTTATACGCGTGTTGCAAACTTCTGAGCAGAAAAACACCTATATCTTCCCAGAAAAATGTATAAAAATCCACCGGAAAGCCATCGGGACCAGGAGACTTATTATTCTTCATGCCTCTCATGACCACTTTAACCTCCTCCAGATTGATATTTCCTTCACACAGTGCCGTTTGTTTCTCAGTTAATCGCGCGATATTCGCGGGCTTTAAAAAGGAATGTATAAAGTCAGCTGCTTTTACATTGTCAGCGTTTGCATATAAATTACAGTAAAATTTCGTTTGCTCGTTCAGGACTTCCGTCGGCTCAACAATTTCGACTCCATTTACTACCAGGTTGCTAACCAGTTTGCACATATAATTTCTCTTCTCCAGCCCACAGAAATAGTGGCTTGCCTTCTCACCGTCTTCATACCATTTTGCCCTGGACCTAAGAATATTACCTCTCACCTTTGATTGTCTCAACTCATGCAGTTCTACTTTTAAGGCATCTAAATTATTTGTATCACATATTCCGGTTTCAGACTCAATTTTCGCTATTTGTGCTTCCAGAAACTTTTCTCTCAGTGTCGATGATTTCTTTTTGTGACTACTATAACTTACAGTACTTCCACGGATCTCTAATTTTATCATTTCAAATAACATCTGGTCATCTAAATTACCACTATAAAATTCCGCGGTGTTACTTATGCACGATTTAACAATTTTACAGTACTCCTGATCTCTAAGTAGTGAAGTATTGAACTTCCAATATCCTTTACCTCTAGGCACTTGATGGAAGTCTACTTTAATAACGACGAGTGAATGATCAGTTCTATAACCCGGTAGTATATCATGTACTCTTAACATGGCATTTATATCTGTCGAAGTCAAAAAGAAATCTAGTCTGGCTCTCTGTGCTTTGCGTTGCTGGTTAGTCCACGTAAACCGACGCGTTTTTGGATGACAAACCCGCCAATAATCCGTCAACTCCAGATTTTCTATCAAGTTAAGCACATTCTTTCTAGCATTTACGTTGTTTTCATGCTTATAACCAATAGTATCCATCTCATGATTTAAAACGAGATTCCAGTCACCACAGAGGATTATACTAGTGTTTTCAAAATTTCCAACCCGGTGTCGTAATTCTTCGTAAAACGCGGGAGTATCTCTGTTTGGTCCATATATGTTAATAAGAGTCAATCTATAGCCGCACACCGTAATGTCTACAATTAACATGTTACCATCATCGTCTTTATCAATTGCATGTATCTTATATTCGAAATTATTTCTGAGCATAATCGTCACTCCCCGTGCACGCGATGATGGTGAATATACAATAAACTCTGCCTTATATTCGTCCGTCAACGTGGTTTGTGTGCGTTTATCAAAATGGACATCCTGGAGACAACAGATAGAGAATTTCTTTTCATCTAGCCAACTCATAACATCTGTTCGCTTAAGCGGGGAGCCCAACCCGCGGACATTGAGGCTACATATTGAGATTGGATCTATCACGATAAATAATTATTAAACACAGGAACGCAGGCGCATTTAATGTAACCTGTGCAGATTCAACAAGTGCTGTAATTATTTGTACATAGTATGGCAGAAGATACAGATAGAGCGCACAGAACATGCTTATAAATATAAAGGACATATATTCAGAAAAACAAGAAATATAAAAAAGAAAAAAAAAATGAAAGAAAAATTGCCCAGTGCCGTACTACTGACAAGCGTAGGGTACAGCTAGGGGCGGTTGGGTCAGAGCACTCTCCGCATTCACATCCACATTTACTTGATGACAGCTGAGTGTAGCCCCCGTAGGCCTATTTAATACCTATTCGCCGCCAAGTTACGACTCACATACACCCCTCTCGTGGCACAGCCATCGCCACACTGTGGACCACATGCAAGTACAATACAATAACACTGCGACACGGGAGAGCACATAAAGGTGTCGTTTTCGGTCCACCGTGAAATATACAAGCTCGCTGTGTCAGTATGTTGGTCGATCGCTATAATCGTTCATGCAGTGTTGCAAGAGTAAAGCGAGTACCCACATGCGGCTTTGGGGGGCCATCTCAAAATCAGCTAAAGTTCATTTTCTAAAGTCCTGCAGCCAGCTACTTGGAAGTGTTGAAACCGTATCCACGTAGTAAACTTTTCCTTCGATGATAAGTTTATTTTCAGCCAGACTGGCTCGCTTACCGTCGTGCCTCGCGGCCTTCATAACGCTCAGCAGACGGCGTCGCTCTTCCTGCAATGTCTTTGGCAGATCTTCGTTCACAAAAATGTTCGTGCCGCGCAGTTGCCTCTTGTTGTTCCAGACCTCTTGTCGCTCCGGGAAGAACGTAAACCTAGCGATGATGGGCCTCGGCTTCCCGCGGGACGAGTCCGGCGATGGCTTCTGTCCCAGTCGATGGCATCTCTGTAGCCTTACGCTGTCTGCGTTACCTATCTTGAGCTTGTTTTTCAGGAGGTCACGGATGGCATTCACGCAGTCTTCCTGATCTCCAAACTCAGGAAGGCCATGAAAAATAAGATTTTCTCGCCTTCCGTAGGCTTCCAGCGCGATCAGGTCTTTTCTAAGTCTTTATATTCACTTACGACATTTGCGACGTGCGTCGTAACCTCGCTATTTTCAAGGACTGATATCCTTTCCTTGAGAGTAGTATTCTCCTTCTCGAGTAGATCTACCCTTTTGCTGTGATATTCGTAGGAATCCTTCAGCTTCTGAAGATCCTCTTTCATTTCCTTCATAGTTACTATAATGTCAGGCAAACAGGTCACCTTTTCCAATATATCTTTCACCATTGTCTTCCATTCCTCTTCCATTATGTTTTGCGTAAGATCTGTTGTGTCTTTCTCCGCCACTGTCTGAAGGTCCTCGTAGCATTCAGTAATCTTCCTCTGCTTGTTATCTTGTGACTTAGTCGGGGTACCACTACTGTTGCGCCTTTTCTTTCCCATCACATAACCTTTGGGACGGTCCCTGGCGGTACCTCACACAGTCTGTGGCAGAGGTTTTACATGAACCTCAATATCCAAATCACCAACCAGATAATAAGTCAGCAAGCCATACTGTTGTCCAGTGTATAAATACACCAGCGCAACCTACTGATCTTCACAAAGATTTCAGACAAATATCAGAACATAGTGCTGTCTAGAATTCACACTAGTTAAGCTCTTGACCTTCCGCAAAAACAAGTCAGTGCTTCGCGGTCGCCATTTTCTTTCCTCTATCTTTCTATCCTCTATCATTAAACAATAACATGATATTATTAGACGCTGGCATTATATCATAAAACACTGACATTATATCATTAAACACCGATATGACATCGCTACAGACATGATACAATTTCACAATTATATTTAACAGATAATATATATATAACAGACATGATACAATTTCACAATTATATATAACAGACAATATATATATAACAGACAATATATACATAATTCATAATATAGCCAGTCAAGTCTGCACAGAAAAGAAAACTGTAATATCATTAGTTCTACGAAGATGCCAGATAACACGATTGCAGGCAAACTTGGCACAATTATAGGGATTTAATTCGTCAAATTGTCATGTTAGAGGCACCAAATAACACATATCTTTTGCAAGTGTCATTTACTGCTCAAGGAGAAAGTCGCTTTATAATTGGATATCATATCGTGTGTGCATTAATATAATAATATAGAAGTAATATAAGCGTTATTTGTTATTTAAATGTGAGAGATTTACAACATCACTAAGTTGAATTGGAGATATTACTATTTTATTCAAATGCCATGTGCAAACAATGTTGATCTCTTGGTAATGATGCAGACTGTTTTTACTAAAAACAAGATTCGAATTGAAAATGTATATTTTAAGGAAATGTCATCTTCTAATTAAGACGAAAACAATATCGATCAATGAAGGTGAATTAATGATTCATTCCACTTAAAATATCTGATGCACGACATTACTTACTTACCTACAGTATTATACCGCCTCTGTACAGTGGAACTAGTACAGGACAAACTGACGGAAGGTGGCCGGCGCCATTTGGCTGATTTCCTAGGTAAGTGATTTATGAAGGTCGTAAATTTCGGAAATGAGATATTCTTCGATATAAGGAATATTTCCGCATGGGCGTTTACGATTTGTGGATGTCCGTCTGGATTTGTCTGCGAGTGTGATGCACCCATACACCAGGGGGTGAAGTGAGGCACTTTGCCCGACAACTCGTCAGACAATACCGACAATACAATACAGACTATAAGGGAAACTAAATGTCAAGGTTCAATGTGAACCTCAGATTCGCACTTCCGCAATAACCGTGGATGATATTTGGATGATTTATTCAAGCTGCGTCCCACTTTGGAAACAATGAATTGACTTGGCCCGGCAAAAAAATCGAGCTTTTCATCGGTCATATAAACAACAGTTCAATGTGTACCAGCATATTGCGACCGACAAACGGGGATGGTTATTGTTGTGAGCGGTCAGCAGGAAGACCTACGTGATCAATACACGACCAGAGTAAACAAGTACATCAAGACAGAATGGCAGTGTGGGGTGGGGGTGGGGGCTGGGGGCTGGGGGTGGGGGTGGGGGTGGGGTTGGGGGGTAGGGGTGGGGGATGGGGGGTGGGGGCTGGGGGGTGGGGGCTGGGGGTGGGTCTGTACACGGTGCCCCCATGTGATACCAGGGGGGTGGGGGCTGGGGGGTAGGACGGTACCCCTATGTGATACCAGGGGGGTGGGGGCTGGGGGGTAGGACGGTACCCCTATGTGATACCAGGGGGGTGGGGGCTGGGGGTAGGACGGTACCCCTATGTGATACCAGGGGGGTGGGGGCTGGGGGGTAGGACGGTACCCCTATGTGATACCAGGGGGGTGGGGGCTGGGGGGTAGGACGGTGCCCCCATGTGATACCAGGGGGGTGGGGGGCTGGGGGGTAGGACGGTACCCCTATGTGATACCAGGGGGGTGGGGGCTGGGGGTAGGACGGTACCCCTATGTGATACCAGGGGGTGGGGCTGGGGGTAGGACGGTACCCCTATGTGATACCAGGGGGGTGGGGGCTGGGGGGTAGGACGGTACCCCTATGTGATACCAGGGGGGTGGGGGCTGGGGGGTAGGACGGTACCCCTATGTGATACCAGGGGCAAACCAGGTCAGCTCGGCTTGGTCAGAATGGCTATGACTCTGCCAACAGTAATAATAATGCCGGACCGCATGCCACTGACACACAAGACCAAGTCCAAGTGACAGTGACGGCGGTGGTGGGGACAGGGGGTCCTGCGACCTTATAGAGGGGGGGGGACCACCCACCGCCCCCCCCCCTCCGCTCGCTCACCACCCACGCCTCCTTCCTTCTAAATCGGGGGTAAAATCAACGGACAGCAGGGGGCGCTCGCTACCGGAAGAGGTCAAAGGGCTATCGAGCCGCGGGCGACAAGCTTACTCTAAAAGCAGAGCACCGGTCATATCGTCACTGTCAAGGTCATCCATAATGGAGGTGACCTTCGTTAATACCGTTAGCAGGACAGAGGACAAAAGCCCAGAGCTGCATCCCGCACCTGTGACCAGACCGGTAGCGGGTCCCCCCGACCCCTCGATAGTCCCCTGTATAGCTGGTGCCGGCCGACGAGCAGATTAATAGTGCCACCTTTAATTATTCATACTGAGTGTCGGGTGGCGATAATAAGGGGCGAGAAAGGCTTTGCGGTGTTGTTACAAATATATATGCGTGTGTATACAGGCAGGCTGTGGGCGACGTTAATTAACCCCGTCAGTGTCGGGTTTGGTAGTGTCCTTGCTAAACCGGGTCGCTGAATGACGCTAGGTGGCGCTCCCTCTTCCGGCGTTAACACGTGATCGGCGTCGCCTCACGTGACACACTGTGACGGGCATGACGTGCGGTCACCATGTGCGGGTATCACGTGCGATCACCAACACGTGCGGTCGCCACCACGTGCGGTCACCACGTGTCGTAACCAAGTGGTGACGTGGTGACCGCACCTCATGCTGTGATTCAGCAATTCGCAGCAAAACACGTGTTTTTCATTTTTTTATCAGTTAATGTTGGGATATCAATTATAGACAGCTTCCCCGTGTGTTCCTGGATGGCATTCGCTTGATTTCCTACGCGAGGAGAGGTACTTGGTGGATCGACGCTGTGCCTCACAAACCCATCGATGCGTCCGCAATAACATGGACCAAGACTAGAATAGACGATACAGAACCCCCAGAGGAGACCAACACTGTATCCATACACCTAATGATCGGTTTTCATTATTTAGACTGATATAAAATATGAATCATTGATGACATGGTTTTTCTCGGACGGTTGATTACCTGTGTATATAATTCCTAATACGCTGAAGTCAGGCAAACGATAGTTGTTTTTTAAGTAACGACTGCAAAACGGGTGAAAGCCAAGCAGGACCTTTTACCACTGGCGTCCTTCAATCATATTAGTACTAGTCACGTGCTCTCCTACCCCTCCTCTACCATTTCCCCTCCAATAAAAGACGGGAATGCAATATTGCGCATACTATTGTAATCGCTAATATAACTTGATACTCGAATCTTGATGTCTTATCAGTAATTCTCTTTGAAGCAAATCTGCTTTTACGTTAGTCCACTTGAATGTGACCGGTTTTCGGTGACCCGGTCGAATGTGACCCGTTTTAAAAGTGACCCGGCTGAATGTGACCCGTTTTAAAAGTGACCGGCTTCAGCAATGTGTGACTGTGATAAAGCTCTCAGCTATGTCTAACGGAAATTGCGAGAAGATCTTCAGAATAGTGCACAAGAATGTTTTTTGCGCCAAAACAGTATACCAGAACTAAGATATGGCGGAATTTCATCACAGAATATCATCACGTGAAGAAAAACCTTCTACGGAACCTGCAGGGTATAGACATGCGATTATTAACCTATAATGATATAATGAGGAAATTGGTATCATTAAAACGTGAATATTTAATATAATAATACAAACAAAACTCAGTTTCGCAGCCTGTCGCAAGGCACTAAATGGCTCAACCTGGAGCCAAGGGGGACAACCAAGCCGGTGGGTAAGTAATTAGGGCTAAGAAAACTCGTGGGGGTCCAAGGGAGGGGCCAATTCCTGCGATACCACCCCCCACCCCCCCAGTCTCGGCTCTCTCTTCAGCGATGATGGACAAGAAAATGGCCGCGTAATTTGTTGCTGTGGCCCACGCCTCTCCAATTGATATTGATCTACGATGGTATTGGCCGGAGAGACCGACACACCTGCTGAGCCTGGCCCGCGACGTGCGGGGATATAGACAGATGGCGCCCTCTATTGGCGGAGACAGTTGGACTCAGTGATCACGTGGTATTCCACGTGCCGGTTTTGGTGGTAGCGGGGGGGGGTGTGTTGGGGGTGATG